>JAJLSD010000017.1:0-208194 GCA_030567455.1 Komagataea norvegica
TGTGCCGTTTCTCCGAACTGCATGCAACTAATACTTTCTATGAGTTTCCATTTATCCATTTATGTTCAATACTAACGATCACTGGGGTAACTGCTACTATTTTCACAGTGTATACGCTCTTGCTAGAATATCTCCAATCTCGGATAAACATTAGCCGGTGGCATCCGCGATCGTCGGCGATTTACGATGCTTTGATCTTCGCATGAGTTACGCATGCGTTACATTTTCTGTCCACTGCGTGTTTATAAAAGTGTACGAGCTAGCACATAAAGGGTATGTTTGTCTTCCTCGAGTAATTTGTAGAAAGTTTTGTGTTGCAACCACACACGCTCAGGCGCTCTTAGGCTTGAAAACAAGCTGATATTAGCATATTTTGTCGTTTCAGTTATATGAGCATTGAGAATATTATCAATTATATTTTCGCGGACCCTGGAACTGTCACCTATTATCAGTGGCATTGAAGTCGGTCTTTGTCGATGTGCTAGATTGCTATAAGTTTGATAGTAGTTGCTGTCCATCCTAGTCGTTGCAGCTTGTAACGGACGAGTATAATTTACGATGCTAAGTAACCGCTGTTGAGCTCGAGAATACATGAGGAAGGACGCACTGTATTTTACTAATGTGGAAAGACATCATTAGGTGAGCGAGTGATCTCAATCGAACAGCAGCACTTCCTTGACCTGGTAAATCTGTCACTAGAGGACCACATCTGCCATCTCATATCCGTAAATAGAGGTTCATGTGATTACCGGGCAACAACGAATAGACCGACCACAATGCTGCAAGGATAATTGGTACAGGCACGTACTCGCCTCGGAGCCCACACCGCCCATATGGCAGACATTGAACTCTTACGCAACTACGCTAACAACCAACAGAGGACACATATCATGTATTAAGCAAAGATAGATAAATCAGGCACAAGCTGCTTAGATTTTTTCTTCCTTGACACCATGTTTCCAGATGGCAACGAATGGAGTAGTACCATCTTCACGGTAGTTCAATAAGATCAACATAGCATCTGGGTCCATGGATTCACCAGTGTAGAAATCCCAGTCGTTGAATGAACCAATGACTTTCTTGACGTAAGCTTGAGCACCTTTTTCGAAAGTTTCAACTTCTTCTGGTTTGTTTTCTTGTAAGTAAGCTTTGACTCTTTTCATGTAACCTTTGATGTAAGTCAAGAAAGATTTCTTGTCGAATTGAGTTTGTTGCAATCTGAAAGAGTAAACAATGTTGTTAACGGTTTCAGCAGTGTCATCGACATCTTCGTCACCGGCTTCAGCAGATGGGTTGGCACCGATATCAACGTTACCGTCACCGACAGTGACCATGGTACAGTCAGCTTCGTAAATGACACCATCAACTTCGTTGAAGTCATAAGCATCTGACAATAATTCGTCACCTGAAACGATATCCTAGAAATCATCCGTTAGAAATTCCACCCTTCAGATAATAGATTAAACGTTGATATGAATCAGCAAAAAAAAAGATATATAAATTCACTCTTGGTGATAAAACTCTCCAAGAAACTCAATAATCTCACCATTTTTTCACTTCAAAATCAACATTTCATGGAATACCACAACTGTTACATACTTGGAAAATAAGCATTTTGAATTGATTTGATGAACTTGGGCTGGCTAAGAAAAGAAAAGTAAAGAAATTGCGCTGAAAATTTTTTTATTTTTTTTTTCCGGAGCATATTCAAGGCCCGATCAAGAAATTTTCGCGGCGAGACTACACATGCCTTGAGAGGATAACAACCATTTCTATATTCTGTTGATTGTTGAGCGATTCAATTGTCAGTTTACTGGAGCGAGTATCTGCTGTGTATATGCTGTGTATTTCTTTATGTTTTTGATACTATGAGACATGTGTTCTCTAAAGATACTTCAGGTCTCACATATTGACATAATTTGGCTGTGAACCCGTTTCTCTCCAATGCATACTTTCTAGATTCATCTATTATTCTTCTTGCTTTCAACCCAAGTGTTTCTCTCTCCCCTAAACTTAGTCCACTAGGGTGGTCCGAGCCATCTTCATCCTTCATGTCCGGTCTGCGGCCATTTACTGCCCAACTAGCGAATTTCATAAGGTGTTGAAAGCCCGCTTGGGTGATTTCTCTTTGAGTAAGGTATTCCTTCGAATGATCATCCAACTTGGAATAGTCACAACAGTGTCTGCAACACATTGCAACAATCATACCTTGAAAACTTTCTTTCAGTAATTGATTCTTCAGTATACATTGGATTGTTAAGTCTGTAGCTGCCCCACACAAGTGCTTTGATATGGCAACAAATTTCTTGTCGTTCTGAAATTCATTAGATATAACATAGTCCGCATTGAGATCTTTGATGTCCATTTTGACTCTAAACACTTTGGTTTCAAGGTTTGAATCTTCTGCATCTTTGATCATCTTACCATCCAACTTCATGCGGCAAGGTGAGCGATCAATCAAAAAGAAATCAGCTGCCTTTGAATCTTGATGTATGATGGATTTCAAAGTATACCTTGACAGCTCAGCCCGACCACAACCAAACTCCATGTAGTTTAGATTGCTGGATAGTAAACCGTTCTCATTCAAGTGAGATATTAATGATGATTGTTGAATTGCATGTTTTTGGTTGGTCAATTCATTCATACGTCCTCCAACACCTTCATGCTCTAACCGTTCATATGGTAACTCTTTATATTCTTGGTAAATATCTTTCACAGTCGGTATCCACTTCTGGTAATCAATAGCTACATCTGATTCTGCTTTAGCTTCTGAGTTACAGTTTTTGTCCAATACAAACCAAGGTGCGTTCTTCGATTCTTCAACTCTTCTGTTACATTTCTTGATATGTTCTTCTAAGTTATTCTCCCAAACTGTATGCCTAGAATCAATTGGGCATGGGACTCTCTTTATATCGCTATCACCGTTAACTTTCAAATGTTCAGCACAGAACTTGACATCTTTCTTTCTTGTCAATGGGCACTGTCTGTTCTTCTTGGGTATCACAAACTGGCATTGAAGTCTATCTGTATTAACTTTCTTACCCTCTTTTTCTTTTCTGCGTCTTTTGGCAGATATCCTGAGTTCTTGACCTGGGGTACCGTCTGATATTGTACACATCTTAACAGCCTTCACTCTAGTTCTTTTCAACACCAATGACACAAATGCTGCTAGTGAAAAAAAAATCGATAGATGATCTGTATTCTCCGAGGGCAGATTCCCGGTTTTGAAAAACCATAAACCTATTTGAAAAGCTCCGACAATGGCAAAAGCCATAACTTTCACTGTTCATTAAATTCCGTCCTACTGCTTTGTATCTGTCAAATTCGAACTAGAGGGAGATAATGTCGTTTGGAAATCCATTTGCAGCAGGTCAGGAGAACGATTTTGGGGCGTTGGGTCTTGGTTTCAATGGGTTTGAAGTGTCATTGAATTTCGTCAGTGGTAATCCAGATCCCAATGTTGTGGCCAATTCTACATTAAAGTTGATGTTCAAGTCACTTTTGAAAAGAGATGACATCACAAAAGAGAAAGCACTCAATGAACTTCTGCTATTTGTGACAGCTGATAACTTAAATGAATTAAAGGACGATCTGGTTTTGATCACTTGGATTCAACTATATCCAAAATTAACTGTAAGTGAGAGCAAATCCGTTCGTGCTTTGTCACATCAGGTACATTGTTCATTCATTTCCCTCTTGCAAAGGTCTTTTGCAAAGTATTTGAAAGATTCTATCCCTGTTTTGTTATCCGGAATCTATGACATCGATTCTTCCGTTACCAACACAACTTTGAAAAGTTTAGGTAAAGTGTTCAATAATGACCAACAGAAAATCAACAATTTATGGATCTTGTTCAGTAAACAAATCTTGAACTTCATCGATCAGGTTTTCAACAAGGAAACCGTTGACACTTTATCGGACGATAGGTTTGTGCCGAGGGACGAGGCTGAATTGAAATATTTGAGATTAGTAAACTCTGCGATTTCAATGATCTCCCATTTGATTCAATTGAGTAGTAAGCTGAATGAATTTGACTCAAGACTAGAAGACTTCCAAAAAGTGTTTGATTATGAAAACCTGTGGCATTATTTACTGGTTAATTCAAATAACAATAATCAAAGAATTTTCAAAAGCTTGCTGTCATTGATAAATGCAGTTTTAAAACTAAAACCTGAACTTCTGAATGATAAGGCATGGAAGTGTCTTTCCAAGAGATTCCTAAAATCCCTCACATTTGTGAAAAAATTGGATTCAAATCCATCAAATAATTTACTTTATTCATCAATAATTGTGCCAATTTTGTCAACCTTGACTAACCTGAACAATTCAAACCCTCAATTTTACGACTTTGATAAGAATTCTAGAGAAAAGGTTTTAGGGTTCTTGAAAATAGGGTCATTGAATTCAGATCCTTCATACTATGAGAAGCTTTCAGAATATCTTAAATCCTCTCATGTTATAGATTTGAGTCAGGAATCCATCGTGGTTCAACCGATTTTGCTTAAAAACTTTCAAACTGAAGTTGACAACAATCTGAAATTTAGAGCAGGTGCAGATTACATTATCAACTCATTGCTAGCATATCTTCAAGTAGCGTCCTTATTTGAATCGCCTGATGATTCATTCAAAGCAATACTTGATGAAGCGCTTAAAGTGAAAGCACCAATTTCCAACAAGTTTGTTGATCCATTGGTGAAGTATATTCCCGACTCTGTCATCTCTGAGAAGCTGGATTCATTTGATCAAGATGTGGACTTCAACATATCAATCTTGTTGAAGATCGCATTATCAAAACAGACTAGCCTCGGTAATGCATTGACTAGATCATTGGACTCGTTGAGAGCTAAATCTACAGACTGTGAAGACGGCAGTTCTTTTGCCAATCATCCAGCATTCGAAATCTTTCAGTTCGCTATTGTTGAGAACCAAGACACTTATAAAGAGGTAATTGAAGAATTTTTAGACGAATTACCAACTTTCATCACAACTTTAGTGATTGATAAACCAATTGAACTCTTGATAAAATACTCGAAATCAAGTTTGTACAATAAGGAGTTATTCATTGAAACGTTCGACAGCTTTATTGTGAAGTTGACGATGCTTGGATCGAAGGATTCACTGCTAAATAGATTAGATCAATTTAGTAACAAAAGTGAGCTCTTGACAAATAGTGAAGAGTTGCAGTCTACTATCAATGAGTTCTCGTCCACTTATGATTTCACTGACGATGGTTTATTCAAACCACATCTGATAAATAATCAATCTGTTCTGGAATTATACAAAATCGCTGAGGATCAGGATAGAGTTGATATTTTTTTAGATTTTTACTTCAAGTATAATTCGGAGAATGAAGAATTGTTCCGTCATTTGATCAAAAGTACTGACTTAATTGAAAAACATTTATGGACTGGTGTTAGTTTGAACGATAAGTTGAACGAGGCGCTTGAGAGTTTATTATCTGAATCAGAGATCCAATCAAGATATATTGAAAGTTTGAAGACCCATGTCGCATTAAATGGAACTACTGATGCAATAAGCTCTGAAGCATCAAGAAAAATCTCTAAATTTCCTGAGTTATTTGAACTCTTGTTCGACTTTGATGCATTGTCATCGGAATTGGTTGAAGTTTATGGAGATACTATCGATTCCAGATTGTCATTGGGTAATCCATTAGAAACGAACATATATCTCTTGAATACCAAACAAGGTTCGTTTCCTGTGGAATCTATAAAGCCAATCATAAATTATGCTTTCCTTTTAGCCAAGTTGGATTATGCTCAAGGTATCAGCGATAAAGTTTTGCTATACCTGGGCATCGTTTCAGAAATTTCTGTCGATTATGGGTTTTTAGCCAGTGTCCACCATGGTGACTTCTTACTCAGTTTGAAGGAAAGGGTTGATGAATTTTTGGTTTTATCAAGATTTGGCGAGTTCGCTGAAGTTTTAGATAAACTGTTCAGTAAGGAAAGCGTCTCTTCATTCATGGATTTGTTGAGCGTAGATGAAAGTAACCAAGTGTTAGCCTTTTACAAAGCCAGACTGCTATTGGTTGTGTTGAACAGCTTGAAGTCGAAACAGACTGGGTTTAACATCAATGAAGTTGATTTGTTGAAGTTTGACAAGTTCATCAAGTTGAGCATCCGCTCCAAAGACGTTGATTCAATCTTGAAATTCATCGCTGTTATCTCATCGATTTCTGAACTGTTACCTAATGAGAAGCTCGAAAGAACAAGAAACCTAATTGGCTCGGAACTGATTGGGTTGAGAAGCTTAGAGATCTTAGACAATGGTTTAGCCAAGCTAACTATCTTGAATAATTTCCTGATTATCGATGAAAGTGATGATGAATATACCCCATTGCAACCACAACGGTTAAACATGATCCTGAACGAGTTAAACAAATGGGTTGATTCTGATATCTCATTCGAAGAAGGTTTCGAAGTTTTGAGAATTCAATTATTGAAAACTTTGAACCTGCTTGTTACGTTTAAACCCTTGAGAGCAAACGGAAATTTAGTTGATCTCTCAGTGAGGTTACTTCAGGACTCAATTGGTTTGATTAATATTGGTGAAGGAGATAATTTGTCGGAGCTGACTTACCATTCGCTGAAGTTATTCTTGAATTTGAAAAAATACGATGTTGTTGACAAAGATTCAGTTGATGAGATATCCGATGAGCTATTAGAGTTCTTCATCGAGAGTGAAGAGCGGTCTGATTCTAACCAGCCTACCGTTATCATTGATGAGCTTCTTAATAGGTTTTTGAGTACAGTGCCAGCGAAGAAGTTCCAAAAGTACTTTGAGGTTCTTGTTGGCAAATACTTCAAGATAACAAAATTTGAAAACAAGAGAATATTATTGAAAATTTTGGAGACGCTTATCTTATCAAGACAACAAGATTTAGTCATTGAGTTTGAGTTGAATAAGAATGAAGATAACATAGCAAAGTTTCAAATTCCGGAAATATTCATTAAAAATGTTTCAAATCCGCCTAATTTGAACAATGACCTGGATGATGATAATTATAACCAGTTATTGATTGACTATTTATGGAATTGGAAGTTGATATTGGTTCAGTTCAAAGAGATCACTTTGAATTTAAGAAATTTATACATCAAGCAATTACAAAACTATAATGGTGATGTTGAATTGATTTCTAGATTTTTGGGATTTTTATCCAGTTATCTGATCTTGGAGATCGATGACAAAGACTATTTGAAAGATCTTCAAGAGGATAACGATATCATAACCTCATATACTTATGATGATATTAGTGATTTGTCCAAGGAGGCTAAGAATTTGAGTATCAACATCTACTATACGATCTTGAACGGTATTGGTTCATTAAGTGTTAATTGGTTTAACAATATTAAGGATCGTGGATTCAAGGCGAAATTTGAAGCATTTACCATCACATACATTTCACCAAATTTAATCAAGGATAAAATCAGTCAATTTCAATCAAAGGTTAATTCATTCACTTCGAAAGATGAGAATTTAACGATCAAGATTAATAAACTGACGAATGAAATCAAAGCCACTTATTTGATTGATGAACAATACCTGGAAGTCATTTTCAAGATCCCTGAAAGTTTCCCATTGAAAAACATTGAAATTTCAGGACCACAGAGAATTGGGGTCAAGGAGCAACAATGGAAGGCATGGATCCTATCTTCACAACGTATCATTTCACTAACCAATGGTGAGATCGACGAAAGTTTAGAGTTTTTTTTAAAGAATGTGAAATTCCATTTCAAAGGTTTTGAAGAATGTGCCATTTGTTATTCGATCCTGCATAGCGATAACTCATTACCATCGAAGAAATGTTCCACCTGTGATAATAAGTTCCATGCTGGTTGTCTGTACAAGTGGTTTAAATCATCTGGTGGTAATACCTGTCCGTTATGTCGTTCAACCTTCAACTTTAAGTAGCTTAATTAGAATATATTAGAGATCTGAAGTTTGATGGATGTTTATTTTGTAAGTGCAGAGGAATACAATCGTTGTAATTGGTAAGCGCAACATTGATTGCATAAGCGATGAGATTCAAAAAAAATTTACTGTGCCAGATTTCCGTGTTAATCACCTTAAACCCTTGAGTTAAATCATTTACTAGAGCTCAAGATGTCCGTTTTCAAGCTTGATCTCTTTGAATTCTACTATCTTGATAAGAAAGCGAGGTTTGCTAAGACTAAAACTTTACTTTCGCAGAAAAAGAAACATTTAGAGGAAAACATCAACAATGCTGTGAAGTATAACAAAAGTTTTCTGATTCCTTTAGGATTACAACCTGAGGTTTCTGAAGCTGAGATCAACTCCTTGAAGAAGGAGATATTTGAACACAAGGTACATAATGGTATCGTACAGTTTAAGAGGGTGCTGAAGAAGACGGCGAATGCCAATAAGAAGAAGAGTGACAAAGAAAGTGAATTTCTGAGCAATTTGGATGTTGAAAAACTCAGTAAGTCCAGGGTTGTTAAGATTGTTTCCAAGATCTTCAATTTGAAGGATCTTGAGAAGAACTCATTCATTCAAGAACAGTGGGTTATTGATGGTGCTTTGGACAAAGAAAATGAAATTAACCCATCGTTTTTACATAGTTCACTAAGTGCTGAAGAGAAAAACTACCTTTCCAAGATATTGAACAATAAAGAGCTAAAGAAAGTTAATGATTCAGTTGAGTTAAGTTTCAAATTAATTTTAGGGCCGGTATTGGATAAGAAGAGTAACGTGGAGTTGAAGAAGATTGAAAAGGAAACAGGAATTGAAGGTGAAAAACGTGAAGTTGATTCCGAGGAGGAGGAGGACAGTAATGATGATGCTGCTGATAGTTACGATGATGTGAGTGAAGATGGTGAAGAACAGTTGGGTGAATTTGACGAAGATGCTTTAAGTAAGTTTGACGGGTTGATTGGTGATAGCGAGGAAGAAGATGAAGAGGTTGCATTAGACACGAATATCGATTATAATCAGGTCACTGATGAAGAACCATCTGACTATGATGATGATGAAGAAGACGAAGAAGAAGTGGAAGAAAAGGATGATTTCTTTGTCGAAGATCTACCAACGAAGAAGGAGAAGAAGGAGAAGGAGAAGAAGAGTAAACACAAACTACCTGAATTGGTTGGTGGTTATTATTCCGGAGGTGAAGGCGAGTCTGACTTTGAGCAGGATAAGCTGGTGGAGGAGATTATCAAGCCGGAGAGAAAGAACCGTAGAGGGCAAAGAGCCAGACAGAAGATCTGGGAACAGAAATACGGTAGAGGAGCAAACCACGTGAAGAAAGAAGGAGAGGAAAGACAGAAGCAGAGGGAGCAGAAACAGCTGGAATGGGAAGAAAGAGAGAAGAAGAGACAGGAAAAGGCCATCAAGAACGGAGAAGTTGCCTCTGGTGGTAATTCTACGCCGCTAGGCGCGAAGAATGCGGCTGCTACAACGGCCATGCATCCATCGTGGGAGGCCAAGATGAGACAGAAGGAGCTACTGAAGAACGTGAAATTCGAAGGTAAGAAGAAGACGTTTGACTAATACTAATCAATACATGTTGGAGAAGGGTCACGAATTCGGTATTTTTAAAGATAACGAACGTAGTAGAACCGCGGGCAAGGCCCAACACAACACGCTCCTATTCAGCCAGTCTTGACGTGCTGAGAGTCTGAATCTCGGAGCAATAGACGAGATCAGTAATGATGACCTTTGTAGTGGTCCCATGTACGGGAGGGGTGTAGCGTTACGCCCCTTCCACTGGCGCTTCCCAGGCTGTATTTGTAGGCCGTAATCTCCACTCTGCTTTGGCGCCAAACGGGGTAATATTACGGCGGTGTCGCACGTGACGCGATGAGCTCTTTTTCGCTTTGAAAAAAAAAAATCTGGCGAATAGAGGGGAAGAGCAGTGCGTGTATATAAAGCGATGGCATTCGCCTTGTGTTAACCGCCCCGCCACATGACAGCTCGCTCATTGCACCACATGCTCCTGAAGAGAACCCTCGCGCACCTGTCCAAAGGTCCGTCCGCTTCTGCTTCTGTTGCTGCTGCCAGCTCCAGTGTGCCAGTTCACAACATCTTCAGCAATGTGCCGCGGGCTCCAGCAGACCCGATATTGGGCATCACCACAGGCTTTACGCTCGAAACGAACCCAAACAAGATCAACCTAAGTGTCGGTGCCTACAGGGACTCTCAGGGTAAACCATGGATCCTCCCGTCGGTCAAGCAGGCGTACACGCTTCTCCACGAGTCAAACAAGGAATACACGAGCATTGCAGGCTCACAGAACTTCCAGCGCTTGGTGCGTAACTTCTTGTATGGCTCGTTCAAGGACGGTGCTGACTTCATCTCTAAGGACTCGATTTCCATCGCTCAGACTCTCTCGGGCACAGGATCGTTGAAAATCACCGCTGAGTTCCTCAAGAAATGGATGGGGATCAATGATATTTACATTTCGAATCCAACTTGGGCTAATCATTTGAATATTTTTACAGGCTCTGGTGTCACGCCGCACTACCACTCATACTTCAACGCCTCCACCAATACCATCAATCACGAGGCTCTGATCTACGATTTGAAGCATGCCAAGACCGGGTCTGCTGTGTTACTACATGCCTGTTGTCATAATCCAACCGGGTTGGATCCAACTGCTCAGCAGTGGGAGGAGATTATTGATGTTGTTATCAAAAGTAAGTTGATCCCTGTTGTCGATCTGGCATACCAGGGGTTTGAATCGGGTTCTCTAAGCCAAGATCTGCATTTGTTAGAGTTGGTGTCTTCGAAGATCAAAGAAGGTTTGATCCCGACAATGTTTTTGTGTCAGTCGTTTGCTAAAAATATGGGTTTATATGGTGAAAGAATCGGTTCGTTATCGATAATTACACCTAATTCGGAGACGAGGGAAAATGTTGATTCTCAATTACAGAGAATCATCAGATCGATATATTCGTCGCCTCCAATCCATGGTTCAAAATTGGTTGAAGTTGTGCTTTCCAACGAGAATATCTTCAAACAATGGGAGGAAGATGTGCTGGTCATGTCGCATCGTATCAAGGATATGAGAGTGTCGTTATTTGAAAAACTAAAGAATAAAGGGCACGTTTGGGATCATTTGATCAAACAAAACGGGATGTTTTGCTACACTGGGCTAACTAAGGAGCAAGTGTTAAAGCTACGGGATAATTTCGCTATTTATTGTACGTTGGATGGGAGATTCAGCATCAGTGGCGTCAATGAGGGGAATGTCGATTATTTGGCTGAGTCTATCGACCATGTGTTGAGACAATGATCGCACTATTTATTATATATTCGGGTTTATTTAGAGCTGTACTGATTTATAGAAGATGAATTGAATGTATTTATAAATTATTTGTCTTGTATGCTGTAATTTGTATTGTAATTGTCAATTGTGAATTGTCAATTGTCTATAGCCAGCCTATTGTCTATTCTCTATTCTCTTCAGGTGGGGTGCACCGCTCTTAGTTAAATTGCGTGTTAATTCTCAAATCTCGGGAATTTTGTGTGATCAGCAACTAAAATTTAAGATCCCGTTTCAAAGACCAAACAAAGCAACCACCACTGAATCTCTCTGTCCCAACTGCTACTACAATGTCGTTGAACATCACCTCTGTTCCTACCACCCCTTTCAAGGACCAGAAGCCTGGAACCTCGGGACTTCGTAAGAAAGTCGCCGTCTTCAAACAGGATCACTACACTGAGAATTTCATCCAGGCCATCTTGGATGCCATCCCTGAAGGTGCTAAAGATTCAACGTTGGTCATTGGTGGTGACGGTCGTTACTACAATGATGTCGTTATCCAATTGATTGCTAAGATTAGTGCTGCCAATGGTGTCAAGAAGCTCATCATTGGTCAGGATGGTTTGTTGTCAACTCCTGCCACCTCCCATATCATTAGAAGTTATGAAAATGTCACTGGTGGTATTATCTTAACCGCTTCGCATAACCCAGGTGGTCCAGAGAACGATCTAGGTATCAAATACAATTTGGCCAATGGTGGTCCAGCTCCTGAATCTGTCACTAATAGAATCTTTGACGTTAGTTTGAAATTGGAGAGCTATAAGATTGTTGCTGATTTCCCTGAAATTGATCTTTCCAAGATTGGTATTTCTGAAATCAATGGTGTTACTGTTCAAGTCATTGACCCAACAAAGGATTATGTTACATATTTGAAAGAGATTTTCGATTTTGATCTTATTAGAAAATTCATCAATGAAGAGGAAAATTTCACCGTCTTATTCGATGCTTTGAACGGTATCACTGGTCCATACGGTCACAAGATCTTTGTTGAAGAGTTAGGTCTACCGGAATCTTCAGTCCAGAACTTCAAACCACTGCCAGATTTTGGTGGATTGCATCCAGATCCAAATTTAACCTATGCAAGAACCTTAGTTGATAAAGTTGACGCTGAAAACATTACCTTCGGTGCTGCATCCGATGGTGACGGTGATAGAAATATGATCTATGGTGCTGATAAGACCTTTGTGTCTCCAGGTGATTCGGTTGCCATCATTGCTGAATATGCAGACTTTATTCCATATTTCAAAAAACAGGGTGTCTATGGGTTAGCTAGATCAATGCCTACTTCTATTGCCTTGGACATTGTTGGTAAGGCCAAGGGTCTAAATGTCTATGAGGTGCCAACTGGTTGGAAATTCTTCTGTGCTTTATTCGACGCTAAGAAATTATCTATCTGTGGTGAAGAAAGTTTCGGTACCGGTTCCAATCATATCAGAGAAAAAGATGGTATCTGGGCAATTGTCGCCTGGTTGAACGTCTTGGCTGGATTCAAAACTTTATATCCAACTGAAAAGGCCACATTGAAGAACGTCCAGGAAAAATTCTGGTTAAAATACGGTAGAGTTTTCTTCACTAGATTTGATTTTGAGAATGTTAACGGTGCTGATAAACTAGTGGATTTCTTGCAAGATTTCATCTCTAAGAAGGAAAACTTAGGAACTTCCTTTTACGGGGACAATAAGTTCACAGAGTTTGGTGATTTCGAATACACTGATTTGGACGGATCTGTTTCGAAGAATCAAGGTTTATTCGCCAAGATTTCAAGCTCTTTGAGAATTGTCGTGAGATTGTCAGGTACTGGATCTTCCGGTGCAACCGTCAGACTATATCTAGAGAAGTTCTCAGATGACAAGTCATCATATGATCAACAAGTCACCGATTATTTGAAAACGGATATCGAAGAAGTCTTGAAATTTTTCAAATTCAAAGAGTATTTGGGTAGGGACAAACCAGATGTTATTACCTGAATATGGACTAATCCCTGCTCTTCTTGCTTCCTCCAACATTTATTATTTGCATACGCTAGTTAAACTATAACTGATTTTACCGAGCCAAAGCTGTAGTTCTTCCGACACATAATAATTATGTAAGCGTGTGACACATGAAAAGTTGTGGCATTGGTGTCAAGAGAAGTTTCATGTGGAGAAGCTTTTATGCGGAGCGTATGATTCTCGATCTCACGTATAGCTGGACTCTGGTCGCCAACATCTAAAATTTGCTTCTCAGATTGATAAATTTGACTTGCTGGTGCCTTAATACTGATTAATTCTGTTTCTCAGCGACAGAAAATGGTTCATCATAAACATCAAATGAGAGATGAAATAAACTCACGGTATAAATAAGATAGCATGTTATATATTAGCTCGAAGAGATGAGTGGTTTCACAAGAATTTTTAGCTTTGAATCTCTAGATGCAACCGTCCGCGTCAACCACGAATTTAGAACACCAGCCAGTCGACCCGAATAATTCTAGGGAATCTAATGCAACTGTCACAAGTCCTGAAATTGACAACATCAGTTCCACACTTTCTACAAATGATATCTTTCTACTGAACTCCTTGAACTCTGCTATTTCACAATTTCCAAAGATGATTGGAAATTTTTTCCTAGCTAGCCCAAAGGATCAAACTGTTTCTGATCCATCAGGAATCGGTTTCAAATATATTGATAAATTCATTGGGGGTGGACCTCGTCTGTGTCATGAAAACTTGTATATCTTGCTAATGCAAGATTTCTTAAAGGATGCTATTGCTAGAGCAAATGAAAACTCTAAGTTACTCGCTGAGATGATTACTGTCGATAAAGAAGGGGTGGTAAAAGGGATCACTGAGTCTGAAGCATCACTCATTCAGAGGCTAAAGGACAGCATTTCAAACTATCCTTTCTGTTTCCTTAAGATGTTAGGTGAAGAGTTTGAAGTGGTTGATGATAACGTCCGAGTCCACTCTTCAGCAAACG
The DNA here is from genome assembly GCA_030567455.1 of Komagataea norvegica. Lineage (NCBI taxonomy): Eukaryota > Fungi > Ascomycota > Saccharomycetes > Phaffomycetales > Wickerhamomycetaceae > Komagataea > Komagataea norvegica. The sequence goes on from JAJLSD010000017.1 coordinate 14,261, forward strand.
TTTTTGATCCAATTCCTGGGCACAATAATATGCAAGGCAACAATTCGATTGTAACATTCAGATCCTTCTTTGAAGGTTTGGTACTTGGAACTCTGGTTGATTATTTGAGAAGTATGCCCAACACATTCAAATTACGCGGATCTAAGTCAAGTGCATGGCTCAATGCTTTTGCCAAGAAGGAGTATAACCTCATCTTGGCCGAATTTTACTGTCTCAATGATGCTGATTCTACTTGTCCTAATTATAATGTAGCTGATGATAATCATTCAGTGATCCCAGTCTACATCAGTGAGCTACATTATGACGCGGATGATGAATCTCTAGATGAAGAATCAGAGACCAATGATTATCTGGAGGAGAGAGAACCTATTTCAGAAAGCTGGAGTGTCAATAACAATGTTTCTGAAGATGGATCATTGGAGGTAGACTCCACTAGAGCAGGTGAGGTCAGTTTCCATGAGCATCACCAGTTTTCTGATTCTGAAGATTATTACGATGAAAGTCCCTCTAATCAAGGCAATATCAATGAACAGGAAAACATTGAGGAGGCTGGTCCAGCAGCTAGACAACATGAGCCTGAAGATGTTAGCAACCCAGGTGCTTTGCAATCTCAATATAGATTTGACTTCATATGGGAAGGAAGAGTCAGGCGAGGAATGAGAAACTCATTATCAACAGGTGATTTACTCCTCATTCTGTTTCAATTGGATCAGAGGTTGAGTAGTTTGGTTGACAGAGGTTACCTTTCCCGTTACGATATGTTGAGATTCGGTAGTTCCAGAAAACTCCAAATGGCGAAATACTTCTACTTTAAACTACACGGACTCATTGATAATGATCAATTCGTTAATTGTTTGAGATCGTACTTTTATCGTGAGCGATATCATAGATATGGCAGGCCAGCATACACTGATCTATAATTATACAAGTATAGTTTCTCTCTTAACTTTGTACATTTCAGTTCTATATCTCTTTGCTATTCTTTGAAAACACGGTTTTCTCTATCTGATGATGGATTGGAATTAAACAGTGTAGTCAATATCTCTCCAAGAAGTGATGATGGTTTTTGGTTCAGTTAAAAATTTGAAAGCTGAAGGACCATAGAAATGTAAGTCACCTAAGAAGGAGGCTTTGTTGGAAGTAAATCCATGGTTAGCATGACCGATTGGAATAACAGTGTTGACACCAACTTGACCAATGTTGATCTTCTTTGTGAAATGGTTAGCGGCAGCACCAGATTTAGTGAAGATAGCAACAGAGTTACCGAACTCATTTTTGTTGATGTACTCAATAGTCTCATCTAAAGTCTCAACTTCAACAATACTGACCATTGGACCAAATAGTTCTTCATCAATACATCTCATACCTTTAGAAACGTTTTCTAATAAAGTTGGACCAATGAAGTTACCATTTTTGAAATCTGGATGTTCTGGTTTGTTATGGGTTCTACCGTCAACTAAGACTTTGGCACCTTTTGAAACAGCATCTTCAATCACAGCTTCTAATCTTGCTTTAGATTCTTCAGTAACAACTGGACCAAAATCACCATCTTCGAAACCTGGTTTAGCTTGTAATTTTCTAACTTCTTCAGCGATATCATTCTTGAATTTTCTAGCTTCACCAACCAAGAATACAACATCAGTACTTAAACAAACTTGACCAGTTGCAGAGAATGCACCAGTAACAATACCTTTCAATAATGAGGATTTATCAGCATCTGGTAAGATAACAGTATGGTTTTTGGCACCCAAGTTGACTTGAGTTCTCTTATGGTGCTTAGTGGCAGTTTCGTAAACGTACTTACCAGCGTTGTTACCACCAACAAAAGTGACAGCTCTGATTCTTGGATCGGAGATTAATTTGTTAACAGTTTGATGCTTACCATGAACAACGTTAATAACACCTGCTGGGACACCAGCTTGGGCTGCGATGTCGGCTAAAATGGAAACTGAACCTGGACAGTTTTCAGATGGTTTCAAAACAGTGGTGTTACCAGTAGCAATGATATATGGAATAGTCCACAATGGAATCATAACTGGAAAGTTAAATGGTAAGATTGAACCGACAACACCAATTGGTTCTCTGACGGTTAAAGTCTCAACATCAGTTGATAATTCCATTCCAACAGTTTCAGTTTCTTTAGTAACTTGTGTAGCGTGTTCCGCACATTGGATACCTCTGTAAACATCAGCAACTGCAGCACTCCATGATTTACCTTGTTCGAAGACAATGGTTTTGGCTAACAAATCCTTGTTTTGCTTCAAGAGTTCAATGTATCTGAATACAATTTCATTTCTTCTAACAATTGGCACTTTAGAGAAAGTTTCGAAAGCATCAGTGGCAGCTTGAATAGCTGAATTCAATTCTTCTTCAGTAGATTGTGGAACTTTGGCAATAAGAACATTTGTAGCTGGGTCAAAGACGTCAAACCATTCTTTTGATTCAGATTTCAAATGTTGGTTATTGATGTAAGTTGTGATAAGGTATGGCTCATAGCCTTCTTTAGCATGACCAGTTGGTGTTGGTGGTAGCTGTAAAGTTGACAATAAAGCTCTTTTTTGGAAAAAAAGAGTGGATCTGTTAAACGATCTAGCTAGAGATGTTCTTTGTAGTCTGAGCATTTTTGTATAAGGTGTAGATTACTGAAGGATAATCGAATGATGTCTCATGTTTTGAAGACATTCGTGTGTTTTTATACATTTCAGGACCCCGTGTAAATTAAACAAGAAGAGGTACTTCTCCTTCCAACCATTGGATAGACGCAGTCATTGATCATTCATTTGAATCAAATTTTTTAGTTACGAAAACGGAAGACATCGGTTTGTACCGTATGGTTTTCAAAGGCCAGAAATATGGCCAAACCGTGGCTAAAGGCGTGGAACACAATCCAATCAGCGTATATTGGTATTATTTTAACACCTGAGAGACCCGCAGATCTAAACATAGATTTTGTGATTTAAGGTGTCTGCTATTTCAATTCACCCTCGTCGATAAGGGGAATTTTGAAGTCAGATGTTTTTGTAAGGTACAGTTTAAAACCACGGTCGGTTACAACAAGCATAAAAAATGGCGCAGGTTTGTGCTCAAACACTCGGGTTTTTAGGCCCTTTCTGATACACGTACGTTCCTTTATCCCGCTCTTACAGCTTGGCTAACACCCAGGCAACTTTTCTTGAAAATTTTGCCAACTCTAAGAGCATTTTATAAACAGATATGCAAGTTCGGATGGCCTTAAGCCCGTGCATATTCAACCAACTTTCATAAAGTTCCAGTTTAAAGCTACGATACTAAATTCCGAAAGCCAGGGACTATTCAAGGCTCAATATCATGTCGTCATATACTGGACGATACTTTCTCCTAAAGCACAATGTGATCATTTTCTGTTAGTGCAATTTTTTTGTGTCAGGTTCTTAACTCCAGACTATATTGTTTTGAATAAAAGAAAATATGACCACAATTCCCAAAAAAAAAAGTCAAGGCACTGACTGAGGCTTTGAACGGGTTCTGGATTTCCATACTTGTTTCTACGAAAGGGTTATGCACGTCTGAAACTCTATTAGAGATTTTAAACATTCTTGGGTCTCGAGCTACTATACAAATCACACCCCATACTGCATGCACATTATGAGAGAAACGTTATTCCTCAATTAAGTAGTCCATAATCTTGCCACGCCATCTGCACCAGCACTGAATAACCATGCTTCCTTTGGATGCCAAACGGTATCCAACACACCTAAACTATTTACGACTTTATGGCCTGTTAACTTCTTCAATGGGACTAATAGTGGATTAGTCATGAGATCATCATAAACGGTTTGATGGAAAACATGAATAAATCCATCATCAGAGGCAGATGCGAAAAGAGGTAAGTTTCTATGGAAATTGATTGCTCTGACAGCCTTTTCATGATATCTTAAGATCTTATAAGGTGTGCTTGCCAAATCCAGATCGTGCCATAACACTCTCTTGTCAAATGATGAGGCAATCAAGTGATCACCTCTTGGATGTATATCAATCTTAGATAACCATCTTGCACCTGGTAATAATTTCTTGATCAAGGTCTGTTGAGATAAATCATAGATTCTAATATAACGTTGTGATGCAACGAAGATTTGTGGTTTGAAAGGATGGAATTTAACATCCATTATTATACCCTTTGATTTTTTGAATGGTGATTGTGAGGAATGTTTGGAGATTTGATGGATCAACACAGAAGAATTGGCACCATCTGGAGATACGGTGACGAAATAGTCACCTTTTCTATGCCATGACAAGTTTTTGATGTTCTTACGACATTGAACTTGAATAACTATACCCTGTGATAATAACTCTTCTGATGGTTTTAACCATTTAGCAAATTCTTGCTTCTTAACAACAGGTTCATCATTTTCAGAGTCAGATTCTTCATTGACATTCAAATCGGTCTTCTTAACATTACCAAATTTATTGTGTCCAAAACCAGATTCTAATTTCAATCTACCTTGATTTTCAACATCAAAACCGAAAATTGGTGGAGATAATAAATAAATGGTTTCACCAGCAGTAATAGCCAAAATACCCAGAGATGCATCTGGATTCCATTCAACACTTTCAATATGATCTTCATCTTCTTCCTTTGGTAAGATTCTGACGGAGTAGACTTCTCTACCAGTCAAAACCTCCCAGATTTTAACAGTACCGTCATCTGACCCAGTTGCTAACCATAAACCAGTTGGATCAATAGACAACGTTCTAATTTTACCTTTATGACCTTGGTAAATAGTAGAGGTACGTATTGGGAAAGGTCTCAAATCCTTTGGAGACGGTAATTCAGGAACTAAACTTTCAGGGTCAATGTTTAATTTGTTACGACGAACTCTTGGTGCCAAATACAAATCCAAACTTCTTTCGAACTTCTCTCTCAAACTCTCTGCGTAACCAGGGACTTTTCTTAGAGCACCATATTTCTTTGGGACAAATCTTTTTTCGTCATAATCCAGATTTTCATTTTCCTCTTCTTCTTCCTTCGTCAATAAATACTCTTCAGGTGGGTTATAACTTTCTTCATTGGTTGGAGGTGGTAATTTTGGAGCTCTTAACGTCATGATGTGATCGTTCAAATCGTTTTGATTATCAGCCCACAAATCAAAGTTTAGTTCATCCTCTTCATTCTTTACAGCTTTATCCTTTGGAACAATACGACCTTCTCTAATGGCCTTGACAATTTTCATTATTCTCTTTGCTTCATGCTTGGATGGAACGAATCTTCTTTTTGGTTCTGGTGTAGCCATTAACGGCATAATTTCGGTCTTTGATGTGAACCATTCAATAGTTGGTTCATATGGATTGATACTGTCATCAGTAGCTTTGTTGTTTTCAATTCTAGCAATCAAATCTATTTCTTCTTGTGTTAGATTCAAACTGGAACCAGTGTTAGAATCCAACAAACCAGTCCAACCTTCAGGTAAATCGATTGATTCCAACAATTGTTCTAGAGCTGAACCACGAGCTGGTCTCATGATTCTCTTACCGTTTATGTCATAACCAATATGTGGCATTTCTTCATAAGCAGATAATGGGATATTACCAATAGTATTGAAGTTATCATGGTCACTGTCATCACTTTCATAGACAGGATCAATTTCTGGCTTTATGATTCTTTCTGCTCCATTAGAATATTTTGAAATTCTTTCCTCATTAGATAAGGTACGAATGTGAATGTTTTTCAGTCTATCGTTTAATGATTCTGTATCAGCAGGTTCCTCTTCAAAATCTTCCGAGTCTTCAGAACCTTCAGCTGCTTCGTCTTCTGCTAGTATCTTATTGAACTCCTCATCTGAATCAAATTCTGACTCTTCAGCAGACTCATCGTCACCTTCTTCAGCGGCTTCATCAACTTCTTCTTTTGGATCTTCCTCAGCACTTTCATACTGATCTTCATCGTCGTCTTCATCCTCACTGGCTTCAACATCAATTAGTCCATTAACGTTGATCTCATCTTCGAGATCGCTCTCTTCTGGTGTAGGCTCTTCTACTTCTTCCTCAACCTTTCTCTTCCTCAACATGATAGGGCTCCTAGTTGCACCGGTCCCCTTTGCAGCTTCTTTGTTCAAATCAGAGACTCTTCTAGCCATTGTTGATATGATCTAATTGAACTCAAACTCGCTCTTGAGCTGTTTTCACTCTTTAAAATTTTTAGATTTTCGTATGAAAAAAAAATTATGTAACTCATCGGGTACGCGCCACATATTCCAGTCACCCTGTCTTGTCTGTCACAGGGCTTCAAATACCTCACATCACATTCATCAAGTTTCAAGCACAAAGGAGTAGTCATGTTATTCCCCAACGTCATCGTAGGGTAGTTTCTCTTAATAATACGGACATGTTTAACGAGCATCCTCTTGAAATTTGCCGCAGTCAATCTCCAGTTCAAATTACAAATTTGATCACTTACCTCAGGATATGGTGTTGATGCGGTTGGTTAGATTGGCTGATGTTCTAGGACAAGCCTGTATATAAGATTAAGCAAAGCTCTGAAAAAATGTTACGATTAACTTTAAGGTGACTAGCGTTTATTTTGGGATGTTCTTTTTTAGCACAACTCTGATAAATTTATGTCATATCTTCTTCTTGTTCCATTGAGTCAGAGTGCATCTCACTAAACTCTTTCGTAGGGTGAGCTAAATATTATGTAAGCATTTCTTAATTTTTGGATAATACACATCAGGGCTTTTAATCATTTTAAAGTTGGTCCCTTGGCCTAGTTGGTTAAGGCGTGGTGCTAATAACGCCAAGATCAGCAGTTCGATCCTGCTAGGGACCACTTCTTATTTTTTTTGTTGCAGTTCCTGAATGTGGTCGATGACACTTAACTCTGTTTTTGTTGACTCTCTCTCCCCACTTTGTACTATTAGGATGAAGTGACTACAATTGGAAAGCTACCTGCGCATGGTCCAAGCAATTGCGTCTTTTTAGACACCGAGATCGAATATTTTTGAGCCATTAAGCAGTATATGGTTCACTCTGCCGGATGGACAGTGGGTGTGAGCTTGTCTTTTCAATGTGGATCACAAGAAAATCAATCACCCAACGTCAGGGCTGAACTGCTGTCTGTAAAACTGCCGGGCCACTGAAGTGCGCACTAACCCACACTGAACAGCTCCTTCGTGGAGATCGTGGAGTATTCAGTATTTACAGTGGTACAGTCATACTCAAACTTTGGTTTATTATGGCTGACCATCTCGCTACTACTAAATAAAGCCCTGTACGGTGTACGTACACCCACGCCAAGTAACAAGTTGTAGAGCCTTCTCGGAACAATTATTTTCTCCATGATCAGGCCATGATAAGCGACGAGAGGCTACAGGCAGGGGAACGGTAGCAAACTTCCAACTGCCAACCTCCACCCGCTTAAAAAGTGACACATTCCTAGCCCCGAAATTACTAACACTGCGAACCCCGGCCCTCCAATCTCCAGCGGAGTGCGATCCCAACTAGCACACACTCCCAACAACGGCTCTGCATTGTACATGCACAGCTCATAGGAGGTCAGGTCACAGCTGTTCTCGGTCAATCCATAACCTACACGCGCTTCTCCCTATATAAACGCAATGATATCCCTCTCTTCGTCAACGTTCCACCGCAAGATATATATCGTTCCACCTTATTACTGTAATGTTGAGAATCATCGCCAAACGTACCACATCAGCCAGTGCTCGTACTGCTGCTACGACCACTCGCTCACTATATAAGAAGGCTGGACTTAGTTCAGCCCTCCTTACAACCACGAAAACCTCCTCAAACACAAGATTATTCTCTACGACTTCCCTTAAGATGTCCACTACAATGAAAGGTTTACAGTACTTTGGTGCTGAAGATATCAGATACAAGACTGACTTAGCAATCCCAGCTGTCACTAAACCAGATGATGTTGTGATAAAGATCGCATTCTGTGGGATTTGCGGTTCTGATCTACACGAATTCGAAGGCCCTATTTTCTTCGCCAATGCTGCTGCTGAAACTGGTGATAAAATCAGTGGTAAGAAACTGCCATTGGTCTTGGGTCATGAGTTCTCTGGTGTTGTCGAAAAAGTTGGTGAAGGTGTCAAAGATTTGAAGGTTGGTGATCATGTCGTTGTTGATGCCACTGGCCATTGTGAAACTAGACAACACTACTATAAGGAGCAATTGAACGAGGCCAACTCCCATAAGTGTCAAAGTTGTGAGTTAGGATATACCAATACCTGTTCTGACTTGAACTTTTTAGGTCTAGGTGTTGATAACGGTGGTTTGGCTACCTACACCAAATATACTCAAAGAAATGTTCACAAAGTTGACAGCTCAATCCCATTGGATGTTGCTGCATTAATTGAGCCATTATCTGTCGTCTGGCACGCTGTTGAGTTGGCTGGTTTCGAAGAAGGTGATGACGGTTTAGTCATTGGTGCGGGTCCAATCGGTTTAGCGACTTTGTTGGTCCTACAAGCTAAAGGAGCATCAAAGGTTGTTGTTTCTGATCCTGCAAAGGCTAGAAGAGAACAAGCTGTTACTCTAGGTGCTACAGGTTTTGATCCAACTGATTATGCCTCAACTGAAGAGGCCATTGCTAAATTGCGTACCTTAGGTTTGAAAGGTGAAGGTTTTGCTGCCTCATTTGATTGTTCAGGTATTCAGCAAACCTACACAACTTCAATCCAAGCCATTAGAGCACATGGTGTTGCTTGTAACGTTGCTATCTGGCCTCATAAATCAGTCAAACATTATGTCATGGATAACACTCTCTATGAAAAGAAATCAGTTGGTTCATTAGGTTATCAAGGTAAAGATTTCGAAGGTGTGATTCGTGCACTTGAAGCAGGAAAGATTGATGTTGAGAAAGTGAAGACCTTGATCACTGCCAAAGTAGGTTTGAAGAACGGTGTGCAAGATGGTTTCCTTGAGTTGATCAATCACAAGGACAAGCATATCAAGATTTTGATTTCTCCTGAACTTGAGTAAATCATCAAAAGATTACTGTGACGACCCCCAGTTAGTTGTTTCCTTGGAAATAAAATTACGAATCTTATTTTTACAATTCATGTAGATATCAAATGTCTTTTTCTGATATATATAATAAGGACACACATGTGCATTATGTCCCTCTAAACTATTTACAATAAACAAAAGAACACATCAAACAACAATCCTGAAAAAATTATTAACCGCAAACCCAATCAAGCAAGAGCTTCACCTTTATTCAAATCTTTTGGATCCAAATATTTCTCAAAAGCGTCATTCTTCTCCTTGAATGGTCTAGGACCTAATAAGTCAATCATATCATTTCTTGTCAATACTTCTTTCTCTAACAACAACTGTGCAACTTTCTCCAATTCGGCATCTTTCGCAACCAATAAACTTCTGCAACGGTCTGCACATTCATTGATAATCTTTGAAATTTCTTCATCGATCAATGTCCCTGTTTCTTCACTATATGGTTTAGTCAAATCATTATCATTCTTACGTTCATATGCAACTTGGCCAATCTTTGGCGACATTCCCAATTTAGTAACCATATTGTTAGCAATACCAGTAACTTTCTTGAAATCATCAGAAGCACCTGATGTTACTGATTTGAATTTCAACTCTTCTGAAATTCTCCCGCCTAATGCCATTGTCATTCTGTCCATCAGTTGGTCAACTGATAATAAATAGATATCTGGCGGCAAATACTGTGCGTAACCTAATGCACCTTGACCTCTAGGAATAATGGAAACCTTCAACAATGGATCGGCAAACTCCAAAAACCAACCACAGATGGCATGTCCAGCCTCGTGATAAGCAACAACTTTCTTCTCATGTGGAGACAACAATTTGGATTTTTTCTCCAGACCTGCAATGACTCTTTCAATAGCTTGCTCAAAATGCTTTAAAGTAATAGATGCATCATCATGTCTTGCCGCAATCAAGGCAGCTTCATTGACAACATTGGCAATATCAGCACCACTGAAGCCTGGAGTTAATGCAGCTAATTTACCACTCAATTCTTGGAATTCTGGAGAATCTTTCTTTATTTCAAGTAAGACTTTCTTCAAATAGATTTGATAAATTTCTTTACGTCCTTCCAGCTCAGGTTTATCAATCTGGACATGTCTGTCAAATCTACCTGGTCTCATCAGAGCTTGATCTAAGACATCTGCTCTATTGGTACCTGCTAACACAACGACATGATCAGAACTATCGAATCCATCCATTTCAACCAACAGTTGATTCAAAGTTGTTTCTCTCTCATCATTAGCACCGCTGAAATTACCCTTGGTTCTTGCCTTTCCAATAGCATCAATTTCATCAACAAAGATAATCGATGGTGCGTTTTCTCTAGCAGTCTTGAACAAATCACGGACTCTTGATGCACCAACACCAACAAACATTTCAACGAATTCTGAACCAGACACGGAGTAGAATGCAACTCCTGCTTCACCAGCAGTAGCCTTAGCCAATAAAGTCTTACCAGTACCTGGAGGTCCTGACAATATAGCACCTCTTGGAATCTTACCACCTAATTTTTCATATTTTGCTGGGTTCTGTAAAAATGAAACAAATTCCATGATTTCTTCCTTAGCCTCGGCCATACCTGCAACATCTTTGAATTTAACTTTAACATCAGTATCAATATTGAATTTCTTGGCCTTGGATTTACCGACACCAAAAATTCCACCTGGTCCACCGCTTCCACTGGCACCAGCTGCAGATTTCTTCGTCAACCAGAACAAACCACCAATCATTAGCAGAGTTGGCAAGAATTGATATACAGCTTTGATGAAATGACCTTCTGAGACATAGTTTACAGGAACTCTGAAATCTTCACCGACACCGTTTTCATTCTGAGCTTTCTGTAACTTATGTTCAAAGTTGTCTAATGAACCAATATGGAAGTAATAATAATCTAAATCACCACCGCTTTGTTGCTTTCCGTTATCATTTAGGACAACACGAACTAAGGACTTATTAACAACAATTAACTTGGCAACGAAGTTCTTATCAAGGAATTTCGTTCTAAACTCTTGGAAAGAAATCTCGTGAGATTTTTCGGAAACACTGAACGAATAGAAGATATACGTTACCGCACCTAAAAATAAAAGAATTTCATACGGCTGGATTTTCAACTGATATAATCTCATGTTTGGATCTGAGAAATCCTTCGTAAATCTTTTGTTTGTTTCCTTTTTATCTTTTGCGTCATTATCTGTGTTTTTGTCCTTCTTTTGAGTCTCCTTTAGTTCCTTGAGCTGTTCGAGTATTCTTTTTTGGCTTTCTGCATCCGTCAAGTCTTGTTCTTCTTCATGTGATGCTTTGAAAACTGCCTCCTCTTCATGTTCAGTTAGCTCTAGCAATTCTTCAATGAGTATCTTTTTGTCCTGAATAGTTGCCGCATCGGATCCATCGTGATATTTCACATTGTCAAAAACTTCCAGATACCTCTTCAAGAAAACAGAAGGGGTTACTTGATTTTCTATCAACTGAAGTAATTTTTCCTTGATTTCCTCTTCTTCTAGCACCGAACTAAATACGATTCTCAAATATGTCTCTCTTTCCAAATCTAATATATTTCTTTGGATCTCAACAACACCATCATGCTTTGAAGCATCGATCACTTTCTGAAACTCTTCCGTTCTTAGATCACCTTCTGAGTTGATGAAATATGTTGGCTTAAATGAATGAAATGATCTTTGGGTGACACCTATAGGGCTCGTTCTTAATAACGAACTGGATCTTACCACACTTTTCAACAGCGCCGACGTCATTCTCAAGCGTGTTGAAGGCAGCATTTTGGAGACAATCATCTCGAAGATGACAGTGATGGGTTTGATGTGGTTCTGATTATACGTTAGTACCTCTCCATACTGACACTTTCTGGTGGCGGAAGGGGGCAACGGCATCCGGTATTTTCTCGGTCAAAAATACACCGAACCAAGCATTGAAATAGACGGATCCATTCAAACGGTCCCACACTATTCCTATGTTAAAAGTAAACCGTGTAAACTTACTGTTTAAACCTCAAGAAATGCGCTTAACTGTCGCTGGTGTTAGTGGGTAAAGAGACTTGTCAACGGGGTTCACGAAAAAAAAGCATCTCGGAGGGAAAAGTTCGCGAATTTCTAATTAACTACGCTGTGACCCAAGGCAGACGAAATGTCTATTATAATACAGGGTTAGAACTGGGTTTGCTCTAGTCGTTGCTGTTCTAATATAGCCTTCAAGGTCTGCTCGTCAACGCAATCCTCAAAAATCTTCAATGGGACACTCGAAAGACCGGTGCGTTTAACAAGATTGTTGCTCGAGATATTGGTCTCGTAGATCAATCTATGTCTTTTACCATTATCTGTGGCATTTGAATCTACCACCTTGGTGAACTTGACATGCTGAGGTTGTGTGAGATTTGGGATAAACGTTAGACCAGTGTAAACGTCTTTGAACCCACGTTGCAGGTTGTCTTGCCTCTTAAGGTTCAATCCTTGATTGAACGAAGATGAGGCCTCCGCGTGTTTGTGCATCCAGTTCTCCTCATTGATATAGTTTGTTGATCTCAACGCCTTCATGGACTTCAGTTCCAAAGACTCGAACTGCGGTTGGTGGTAAACCGGAGCATTTGATCCTGACTGATGATAGACATTTGAAGCACCATGCCATGCAACGTATTGATTTTGGTTGTAACTCTTATTCCCAAGCGACAGATCATCAGGTTGTGCTAACTCGCCCTCTTTGACTAGCCCAAACTTCCTAATTCTTTCTGGATAGTAGTCATCAATCACATATTTACCACCTACCACAACCTTTGCACCAAATTCTCTGAATATACTTCTAGCTGTGACCAAACCGATAACACGGCCCTTGTAGGAGTGAGGTATTATATCACGGTCAATCAGATCGTACTTCTCATCTTGGTTAAGCACGTACTTGTGCAAAAGCTTATGCTTCTGGAAGAGCAAGTAAGAATCTCTAAAACCGACACAACGGGCAGGTTCTGTAGAGAGCATGAAGAGCTTGTTTCCCTTTCCCTTGACGGTGAAAGTACGCACTTTGAAGTGTCTGTCACCCTTCAGGTGGCCATCCTTATCAATCTTGGTCTCACCTTCTTCGTCCTCTGTAAGGTTGTACTCGTCGTTGACCACTTCATATGATTTGCCCTCCTCTGAGATAATCGAGGGAAGCACAGGCAGAGGTTTTCTACCACGCTTGCCTCTGGCGTTTCTGTCTGTCCTCCGTCTCTTCGCGCTACGCTGCTGATTCACTGTATCTCTGTCTGCGCCCTCCTCTTCTAGTTCCTCTTCTCCTTCTCCTTCTCCTTCTCCTTCTCCTTCTTCATCTTCATCTTCATCATCTTCTTCTTCTTCTTCTTCCTCACCCTCCAACTCGTCATGTTCCTCTAGCTCGAGCTCCTCTTCCTCCGGTTGCTCAGCCTCGGATGTGTACTGCGGGTCAGCGGTCTCCTCTGCGACAGGCTCCACTGTGCGTGCGCGTCTCCTGGACATGGTTGCTGTTGAAAAGTAGGTTAGAGAGTAGTTAGCTGCTCACAAAGTAAACAAGAATTAAGTAGAGACTAAGACTAGTCCCTGACTCCGAGACTCGACTGAGACTCGAGACTAGACCCAAACAGAGGTGGGGTGTCTGGGTGTCTGGGTGTATGCATGCTGACTCAGCACTCTGTCAGCTCACTTGGAACTTGACCCACTTTTTGACGTTATCGGCTCTTTGAATCCACAGCAAAAAAACGCTTCAACCACCAAGATATTCATTCTCACCAGATCAAGTGCTCAGAAAGTGCATAAACCCCTACCGCAGCATTCTCGTACAGCCCAATGTCCGAACTCTCACTCTTCCTGGACAGCATCTCCCTCGAGGACACCCGCACAACGGCCCACGAGGACATCTATCATCTGCTGCTCCACAAGCAACAACAGTCTCCACCACATGTCGCCCGAGACATTCCATTGCCAACTCCTCCGTCCCCTCCACCTGTACACACGATAGACCCGCAGCAGCTGGGCTCCTCCACCTATACTTCAGCCTCTGGCTCGAGCTCTAGCTCCACCAGAATACCTCAAGACTCGGCCTCTGTTTCATCGCTGGAAGATGACGAAGATACGGTTACTACAGAGGTTAAAAAGACACCACGCATGAGCTGGGCCATGAACGATGAATTCCATCAAGCTATCCAGACATGGCTCAACCAGAATGAAAAACAGCAGACAGTGAAGTTCACCAAGAGAAACTCCGTCAGTGAGGCCTCCACTGCCATCAGAACATCGATCACCAAGAGACGAAAGTCTGATTCGTCAGTAGCATTCATGAGGCCAGCGTTGAGTAACCCACTCATACCTTCTGCATCCCAGCCTTCTACAAAGTCTTCAACCCCATCATCGCTGAATCCAACGGAGGAGGAGGATACAGACGAAAAACCTTTCAAGTGCGATTCTTGTGTTAAGGCCTTCAGAAGATCCGAACATCTCAAGAGACATATAAGATCTGTCCATTCCAACATCAGGCCTTTCCCTTGCAAATTTTGTGACAAGAAGTTCTCAAGATCCGATAACCTCGCTCAACATTTGAGAACTCATAACAAGCATTGAGGGACTATCTTATCATGACCCCACTACATTACAATACTATACATACATTTTATATCTTCAACGCTGATCACGACCTTCACCTATGTTGCTGCTATTAACTCCGGCTTACCTCCCCAGTCCTGTCTGGCCCATTATCACCGACAAATTGCTTTTTATTGTTTGCTATCCAATGATGAAACTTGAAGAAGACGTAAAAAACCCTCTTATATGCCTATTATCACAATGCTATTTAGTGATGACCCCAAAGAGACTTTGATTTTGAACTGTTTTTAAGACGTTTCTCCCTCCCCCCTGTTCCCGTTTTTATACATCCATTTAAAAGAACTAGTTTCACAATGTGTTCCCAGTCTTACTCTGTAGCTACGCAACCTCTGCTTATTCGCCGACCGAGTGGTCATCTATATTTAGTCCTGTCGGGCTTTTGGAAGCTGTGGGTGATGCTGTTTTTTTCATTCTTCCGAGGTTTTTCACTTCGAAAAAAAAGAAAAGGACACTGCTCTTCACACTTATCAGAAGATAAGACAAGGCTCAAAAGAGTGAAATTTAGAAGCTTGATCGATGACTATAGACCAGATCCCTACCGCGAGGACTGTTACCATTTCTAAGGACCCCTCATCAGGCTTGAAGTCCATCAACGAGTACGAGATACTCAACAAGCTCGGAAATGGGCATCATGGTAAGGTGTACCTGGCGAAATCAAAAACTGATGGCTCCAAGTACGCCATCAAGGAGATTTCTAAGATTACAAAGATCAATATCTTGAACAAGAATCCAGATGTTCAGATTAATAAGATTTTGAACGAGATCAACATCATGAAGATCATACTGAATCACCCAAAGATTTTAAAGCTTTACAAAATTCTGAACGATTTTAAATCAAATAAAATTTATCTCGTGTTGGAATATTGCGCGTACGGAGAGTTACGGTTCAACAAGGGGTTGACGCATCGCTATAGCTTATCCTTTATCAAATCGATGATCAGAGATGTGATACTAGGATTAGAGTACACGCACAGTCTGGATATAATTCATCGGGATATCAAACCGTCGAATCTATTGCTAGATCATGAAAACGCCGTCAAGATTAGTGATTTTGGGATATCACATAGAAGTTCATCTCAGGATACCAAGAGCGATATCAATAGTGGATTCGGAACGCCTGCGTTTTTATCTCCAGAGTTATGTAACTGTCCGGAACAGGATGAACTACAGAATTTTATTACCGATAAGGTTGATATTTGGGCCTTCGGTGTTAGTATTTACTGTCTAGTGTTTGGAGAGCTCCCTTTCCTAGGCCACAACGAGTATGATTTGTTCAATAAGATTATCAATGATGAGGTTTGTTATTCTTTGGATAGATTTGTGTTTCTTGATGAAGTTTCAGAAAGTGAGAAACTACTACTCATGGATCTATTGAAGAAGATGTTGGATAAGGACCCATCACAGAGAATAGGACTGGATAATATCAAGAAACACGAGTTTGTCGTTAATGACTTGAAAGATGACGAAGTTTTGAAATTTCAAAAATTTAACGAGCAATTCGATATCACTAAGAATACTGATAAATTAAAGAAAACGAATTCAATTCAAAGGAAATTCAAATCATTTTTCAAAAGGAGGTCCTCATCATCGGCTTCGGCTACAAATCAGCCAAACTTGTCATCTTCTACATTATCCCCTTCAGACACCAAATTAGACTCGGTGATTATAGAATCTGAAGGATCCGATGATGACTCAATACCAATTCCTCCACATTTGACAAGGAAGCTTACAGAACTATCGGTTTCGGGAACCTTCCATACACCAGCAAAGAGTACCAATACACTGGATATTAGTAGGCCACGGCTAGATAAAGAAAAAAGTTCATTCACCATACTTCCAGAAGATGCAATTCTACCAACCACGAGGCTTCACACTCCCAAACGTGCTTCATCCAACTCTTCCAGCCTTCCGAACTCATCCAACTCTATGAATTTGAATTCTATCCTAAAGACTAAAAAATCAAGCAAGGATGATTTCAATGGATTTTCAATTTATCAAAGTTATGACGATTCCGATGATGATGATGATGACGATGATGATAATGATGATGATGAAGATTCAGACAATGACAGTCTGAATAGCTTCGAAGATTTCAAAGATGGAACTGACGTCCTCGCTGGTCATCACGATACATATGAACTTATTGTGGATCACGAGACCTCAGTAGATATCAGAGAAGTCTCGGTCGATGGGGCCAAGGCAAAGGTGACTGACATTAGTAAGGTCAAGACCGTTAATGAATATTTGGATATATGAAGTGATGAAAAAGGTACTATTGCGATCATTGATGAGAGGGTTTATTATTATAGCTTTATACATGGGTTGGCGTTGTTGATTAGGTTTAGACAAAGTATGTGTATTTAATTTGATGTGTATAGCGTCTACACCATCCTTAATGCCTCAATCTCGAAAGACCAGCTCCGTTTCCAAGGCTAAGACTACTTTATTACTCATGAAGCTACTTCTAATAAGTCTGAAATCTGGAGAAGGCAGACACAACAGTGGCTAGACCTATCGACTAGTTCTCATATTTTCGGCGGCCCTGCGCGCCTAGAACAGCGTCTAATCTAGAGATTGGGTGTTCATATTTGCTTCAAAAATAAAGAAAATACGGGGGTGCATCCCTGAGCACAAAACCATATACTTGATGGGTGATCACCTTATGTCAAACCAGACCACGTCTTGGTATAAAGGTTGACAACGGTCATATCTGCGGACATACTTTAGATCAAAACTCAACCAAATCGCTGACACACACTTTTCCGGTGCCAATTTATTGATTCTAGTGTAAATAACGCATCAAATTTAAGATTCACAGGATTTAGTACTTATTTCTCATTCGGACATGTGTGTTGTTCTTCCAACTCAGGTGATAGAGCCTTTGTTGATTCGGGACCTTGACTCTCAAGATACACGTCAGTAGAATGAAGGTCAAAGTGTTTGATAATCGGTGGTCCTCCACTATTAGGTAGCGGATAGTGACAAGTCACTCAACTACCCAAAAAAGTCACAACTCAGAGCTTACATGTTTATGCTGGGCGGAGATATCATTATTCCCTCACTAGTCATATGTAGATCATCTGTAAACTTACGAAATTATGAAATGATGACAGGGATGATCCCGATTCACTCACAGTGTTTTAGCTGATCGAGATCCCCGTATTTTCAATTTCTCAAGAGCCAAAACTCTAAATTATTCAACAACGTAAACCTTGATTATTTTTACTACTGCGACGTTACCATACGAATAGTCTCGCCGGTTTTTTTTAGAGTTCATAACGCTAAACAAAGGACCAGAATGCCTGGTCATCTCGACCATTATATGCAAACCACGTCCTTTATAGCTTTCTTAAAGCAGTTCTACCGCTCCTGCTTTCCTCATCTAACAACGTCTTTAGGATCGCACTCTTTGTTTACAACAAATAAACTACCTAAGTTATCTGATACCTCACCTCAGTTTGCGGTGCTTTGATTTTCAAAATACCCTAATCGGGAAATATGTAAACACACACTGGACCGAATCAGGATATTTTCGGGATGCGTAAGGTGTTGTTCGGTGCATAAAACTGCGTGAAAGATACATGGCGCTATCACGTTTCAGATTTGCTTCATATAAACCCCGTTACGAAGATAATCATCTAGACTATGAACGACATTCGTAATGTGTCAACGTATTGGGCTAGTGTTCAGGCATTGACGTTGTGAGCAACTGATGTCGTGAGTATAACCTGGGATCAATATGGAAATCTCAGCAAAAGGCAGTCAACTGTCTTTCTTTCTTTCTTTCTGCTTTCGCTCCTTAGAGAGTCGATTCAATCGGAGTGATCTGCGTGTTTCCCAGTTTACAGAAAATTCTTGATGCGTTTTCTACTCAAAACCATAGCAAACTTGAATGGGAAGTTGGGGCAAAACCTAGTCGTAAACTGTTTCAGGTAAGTGCCCAAAGTGAAGCACAGACGGGATACTGATTCTTGCGTATACAGTGGTGGGCTTCAGTAGAACACTTGAAACAGTTATCATGTAGGAGATTTTAGAGAGCAGTTTATCGGATAAACCTCAAAAGGGTAAAAGAGAAATACTAGTCAAGCACTTGAAACGCACCGTTTGTATAAAATGAAATCGGTTTGGTCAATTTATCTTCCTACCCTTAATACCTCTACAATCATTTCACGTTAACCAGCACACACACTCACTTAAATTGCCACTTGGCCATGAACTTCGACTCTCCCTCAAAGATGGCACAGAACATCGAGCAGTTCTTTGGCACATCGGACTCGCCGGTCTCACCCTGCACGCTGTCAAAAGGCTTGCTAAAGCCCAATCGTGCTAAGCGGCTCGCCATGTTCGCTCCACTCGCTCCACTCGCTACGCGCAACCTAAACACATTCGCTAACCTTGCAGGTGCCACCTATGACAGCCCGACGTCCACGCTGGCCGCAGACCTCGACCAGAACTTCCACATCGCAGAAACACAGTATGTACCCTCCCTTTCGCGGGTCTTGTAATTTTGCTTTTTATAGAAGGGTTCCACAAAGCTTTTTTTCTGAGAAGAGAATCCTTCACTTCAACAAGCGCTGGGTAGACCCTCCCACCAGCACATTAACTAACCTCTGTTGCAGCAACCAGTACGCGCATCATCTCAAGCACGCGCCATCGTCCACCAAAATGGACTCTCAGCGGATAACACGCCCAACTTTGGACAACAATTCCTCCAGGAGCTCACGCACTGGCTCCAATGTATCAATCTCATCCGTCTGTTCATTGAGCTCCTTCTCTAGTGTTGATTCCATCTCATCATCCAGTCACCTACAGCCTCCTTTCATACCGGCACCTCCGCAAGCGAACAACAACAACGCTATCTTCCGGAGATCGCTTCGAAGATCCCAAACCACTTCTGCAAACAGTGTTAGAACAATAAAGTCATTTCGCTCTATGAGCTCCTCAGATCAGATCACTATTTCACAGCAACTCTACGAGGAGGAGTCTGATAATATTGGCCAACAAGATGGCGAAAGCGCGCTTGATAAGTTATGCGTTCCTTCCCCAATCATGGAGAAAACTTTGGTTCTTGACGATGATACCGATGAACAAGACGACTCTGACTTCAACAAGAGAGAAATAGGCTCTCCAATTCAGAAAAGACCAATCAGATCCAAAGTGCGTCGTATACATTCTATGTTCTACTCTAAAAAGGAAATCACAGATACTACCAACATGTTTGGAAATCTGATGAACTCAAAATCTCCAAATTTAGATAAAATCCACAATACTGATGATGATCATGAAGATGGCCTATCGAATTCAATACTGAGAAAATCAAAGATTGAAACGTTTAACGTCAAGAATGATTCAATTCCTAGAATCAGTGTCTCCACTTTATGCAAGATATTGGATGGTTGCTATCAAGAATTCTTCGATGAAGTTACGGTGGTTGACTGCCGTTTCGAGTATGAGTACAAAGGTGGTCATATTTATAATGCTGTCAATGTTTCCTCTCAACGAGAACTAGAAGACAAGTTTTTGAACACAAACTTGAAAAAGAATAACGCTTTTCAATCAAAGAAAAATAAATTGATTGTATTCCATTGCGAATTCAGTTCATATAGAGGTCCCCTGATGGCTTCTCACTTGAGAACTTGTGACAGAAACATCAACCAGGATAACTATCCACATTTAGACTACCCAGATATCTTGATTTTGGAAGGTGGCTACAAGACATTCTTTGATTCCCAGAGTCATAGATGCTATCCTCAAAAATATGTTGAAATGAACGACAACAATCATAAGAGTCTTTGTGAAAGGGAACTCAACAGATTTAAAAGAGATCTCAAGAAGGCAAGCTCCTTCAACAATCTATCATTCGCAGCCTCAGTCAACAGTGCTTCAACAATCAATACCAAAACTACATCCACTAAAATTGATAGAAGAACTGTTACTTCAGGTGCCATCAACTTCACAAGAAGGCCAAGTTTAAAGTCGCAATTCTTAGATATGACCAGATCAACTAACGATATCGGAAACATATCTGAATCAGATGATGAAAACAAACCACCTGAATCATTAAACTTTGCATTCAAATTTCCAAAACGAGTTGAAACTCCCTCTAATCAATTAGATAGAAACCCTTCATCAGCAGCATCCAAGTTATTCACCTTGCAACCAAAGGAGCATAATGATACACCAATATTCCGAAAGAAATTGTCACGATCATTAACATATAATATGTGATTTCATAATCATACTTTAGCATCATTTTTTATTACTATTTACTCCCAAGTCATCGCCATGCGTCATGTGTCATCAACAGTTTATTTGTCGCATCTTGTTTAACCCATACTTAATTTTCTAATGCCCAAAAATTCAGTATTAGTTATCATATTGTAGTGAATATCGAGACACTTTTCCAAATGGATAAAAGTTTTTCACTCAGTTGTCACCTGTAACTAGATCTCTCTAGAAACGAAGAGTAACCCAGACGTATCATTTAACAATGATCATCCAAAAAAGCTGCAAAAAAAGAATGATTTCGCCCAGGATCGAACTGGGGACGTTCTGCGTGTTAAGCAGATGCCATGACCAACTAGACCACGAAACCATTTTATATTTGTTCAGAATGCAGTACTTTTCAGTCATTGACTGTTTGTTGTCACGTGACTTCAGTAACTACTGTTATATAGGCTTAACAGAACATAACATCTAATCTATGAGATATAAAGAAAAAAAGACGAGTACAGTTATATAGGCTTAACAGGTACGTAACATTTTGTGAAATCACGTACTGATCGAAAAAGATTTACACGCCGTAGTATTTGGATGTATTTGGATGTTAAGTTCGCAAATGCATAAAATATGCAATACGAACAATACTTGGATATCATATGATATTTGTATGTTTAACATCATAAGACCTGTTTGAACATACACTCACACACGTACCAATCAGATCCTTCTTCCATAATGTCCGCAGATCATTATCCACAATGAACAATCAGAATCCATCTCAAAGTGTTGGTGAGTATCACAGGAGAATGTCAGATTATTTCCATAAGTATTTTCCAACATTAAACGACTTCGTTTATGAGTACTTCATTCAACTTCACAAGAGATTAACGCAAGCTCTTCAAAACTTGTGGGAAGTATGGAGTGGTCTTTGGTAATTTTTGCGGCCAAAATCGCAGGAATAAGATCAGGAATATTAAAGCAGGGTAGTGGGCGGATGAAACAATCCCATAATCTAAACAGTTACATATTCTTCAGGTAATCAAAGCTGATAGAAACATTAAGCTTCTTTGTTGTATCTATAGAAATAGTTTAATTTTCAAAATCAAGATGATCTACAGTATTTTGATTTTTGAAAACGAAAGTTCCTGTTCACTATTTCCGCTGATTGGAATACCGCGGGGACATTCCGATATACGAACACAGTTTGCATTTTCTGGAGCCTTCGATTGCTTCTCTGAGGGTAAATCTGGTGAAATCGTGTACCCGATCGAAAGAGATTTACACATGGCAGTATTCGGAAGTATTTGGATGTTAAATTCGATAATATGTTAAATATATGAAATCTGATGATATTTAGATTTCATATGATATTTGTATATTCAACATCGTAGGACCTGTTTGGACTTACATACACTCAACACACCAGTCAGATCCTTGTCCCATAATGTCCACAGATCAATTAAACACGATCAACATTCAGAATCCCGGTTGTTAGTGCATAAACATCACAGGACAGCGTCCGAATATGTCGATAAGTTCTTTTCCAACATCGAACAACTTCATCTACGAATACGCCATTCAATTTCACAAGTCTTTGTTCATAGTATCTGAAGCCCTAAGGACATGAGCAACTCCTTGGGCTTGACTATAACAGATGTGGGAAGTAAACCAGGTACAAATTTATAATGCTCTTGAGAACCGGTATGAGACACATCATCGCATCTCAGCTAAAAAAAAAAAATTTTTATGATCAAGTCTCATTAACGACATTTATTTGAAGAACCTAAGTGCTTTAATTTCTATTCAGTATGGGTAAAAAGGCTATTGATTCCCGTATTCCGGCTTTGATCCGTAATGGTGTGCAAGAAAAGAAACGTAGTTTTTTTGTCATCGTTGGTGATAAGGCAAAGAATCAACTACCCAATTTGCATTATTTAATGATGTCTGCTGATTTAAAAATGAATAAATCCGTCTTATGGGCTTATAAAAACAAGCTACTTGGATTTACATCTAACAGAAAGAAGAGAGAACTTAAGATCAAGAGTGATGTCAAGAGAGGTATCCGTGAAGCCAACGAGCAAGATCCATTTGAATCGTTTATCACAAATCAACAGATCAGATATGTCTACTATAAAGAGACTGAAAAGATTTTGGGTAACACCTATGGGATGTGTATCTTACAAGATTTTGAAGCTTTGACACCGAACTTGTTAGCTAGAACAGTTGAAACAGTTGAAGGTGGTGGTATTGTTGTCTTGTTATTGAAGTCAATGTCATCGTTAAAACAACTATACACTATGTCCATGGATATCCATTCTCGTTATAGAACTGAAGCTCACAACGATGTTGTCGCGCGTTTCAATGAAAGATTTATTTTATCTTTAGGTTCCTGTGACAATTGTTTGGTTGTTGATGATGAACTAAATGTCTTACCATTATCAGGTGGTAGAAATATCAAGGCCCTACCACCAAAGGATGAAGAAGACCTATCTGAAAAGGAGCAAGAATTGAAAGATTTGAAGGAAAGTTTAGCTGATGTTCAACCTGCTGGTTCATTAGTTGCGTTATCTAAGACCGTTAACCAAGCACAGGCGATCTTGACATTTATCGATACAATTTCTGAAAAATCATTGAGATCTACAGTGACTCTAACTGCTGGTAGAGGTCGTGGTAAATCTGCTGCATTAGGTATTTCAATGGCTGCTGCTGTCTCACATGGTTATTCCAATATCTTTGTCACTTCTCCATCACCAGAAAATTTAAAGACTCTATTTGAATTCATATTCAAAGGTTTCGATGCATTAGGTTACCAAGAGCATTTAGATTATGACATTATCCAATCCACCAATCCTGCTTTCAACAAGGCTATTGTCAGAGTTGATATCAAAAGAGAACATAGACAGACAATTCAGTATATCTCACCTTCAGACTCTCATGTTTTAGGACAAGCCGAGTTGTTAGTAATTGATGAAGCTGCAGCTATCCCTCTTCCTGTTGTCAAGAAATTGATGGGCCCTTATCTGGTCTTCATGGCCTCTACCGTCAATGGTTACGAAGGTACTGGTAGATCCCTATCTTTGAAGTTGATTCAACAATTACGTGAGCAATCAAATTCAGTAAATGCCAGAAATGATGACACCACTGTTGTTTCAAGAGACTCCAAGACCGCTGATGCTGAAGTTATGGGCCGTACACTAAGAGAAGTTGTACTTGATGAGCCAATCAGATATGCCCCTGGTGATCCAGTTGAAAAATGGTTGAATAAACTGTTGTGTCTTGACGTCCAGATATCTAAAAACTCCAAATTTGCAACTAGAGGTACGCCACATCCTTCTCAATGTAATCTATTCATTGTTAATAGAGATACATTATTTTCATACCATCCTGTCTCTGAAAACTTTTTAGAGAAAATGATGGCATTATACGTTGCGTCTCACTATAAGAATTCTCCAAATGATTTACAATTGATGAGTGATGCGCCAGCTCATGAGCTCTTTGTTCTGTTACCACCAATTGACGAAAAGAGCGGAAGAATTCCAGATCCCTTATGTGTCGTTCAAATTGCATTAGAAGGTGAAATCTCCAAAGAAAGCGTTAGAAACAGTTTAAGTCGTGGCCAAAGAGCCGGTGGAGATTTGATTCCATGGTTAGTATCACAGCAGTTCCAAGATGAGGAGTTTGCAAGTTTGAGTGGTGCCCGTATCGTTAGAATTGCCACAAATCCAGACTATGCAAGTATGGGATATGGTTCAAGAGCTCTAGAATTGATCCGTGATTACTTTGAAGGTAAGTTCACCGATATTTCAGAATCTGCTAAAGTTAAAAATTACAATGTGAAGAGAGTCAGTGATTCTGATTTAGAAAATACAAATCTGCTGAAAGATGATGTGAAGTTAAGAGATGCTAAGACTCTACCTCCATTATTGTTGAAACTATCGGAGAAACCTCCTCATTATTTACACTACCTGGGTGTTTCATTTGGTTTGACTCCACAGTTGCACAAATTCTGGAAGAATAACAAGTTTTCTCCAGTTTATTTGCGTCAAACTGCAAATGATTTAACTGGTGAACACACTTCTGTTATGATAAGCTCTTTAGAAGGAAGAGAAAACAAATGGCTCGAGGAATTTACCAAAGATTTCCATAAGAGATTCTTGTCCCTACTTTCATATGAATTTTCTAAATTCACGTCTGTTCAATCCTTAAACGTTATTGAAAGCGCTAAAGCTGCTCAAACTTTCCAAGTTCCTCAATTAACAAAGAGAGAATTAGATTCTCTATATTCTCCATTTGACTTGAAACGGTTGGAATCATATGCTAATAATTTGTTAGATTATCACGTTATCGTTGATTTATTGCCATCTATTTCTTTATTATATTTTGGTGGAAAATTGGAAGATGTTAAATTGTCAAGTGTACAAGGTGCGATTTTATTAGCCATTGGTCTTCAACATAAAAACATTGATGATATTTCAAAGGAGTTGAATTTACCAGCAAACCAAACCATTGCCATGTTTTCTAAGATAATTAGAAAAATGTCAACCTATTTCAGAGATTTAGTCAACAAATCAGTGGAGGAAACACTGCCTGCTTATAAGGATGAAACTGTTGCAGAAATGGATGGCGAAGATATAGAATCAAGATTCGAAGCCATTGAAGAAACAATTGAAGATGAATTAAATACTGAAGGTAAAGCTCATGTCAAAGAGTTAAGAGAAAAGCAAAGAGAGTTGATCAATTCACTACATTTGGATAAGTATAACATTGATGAAGATGAAGTTGATTTAGATAAGGCTGAACTGTCTAAGGCTGTTGAAAATGGTAAAGTCGTCTCTCTGAAGAATAAAAAGAGTAAAAGAAAACAAGAGAATGCATCAGATATTTACGAAGAAGAGGTTAAAAGTTTGAAGAAGAGTAAAAAAGCTGCCAAGGCAGGTAAATCCAAGAAATAGAACGTTCTCAAAATATATACGAATCATTTTCAGAAGTAAAAATATCCTTCATGCATTCCTCATTAATCTATAAATTATCTTGACAGTCACGTTTCTGTTTTAAGTCGCACATAATAATCCCTCGTTCCTGTCATTCTTAGGATTGTCCCCAAAATTCTATCAAGTCCTTTGCCCTAAACTTCATCGCCCAACCAGTAGTCGACTCAATTCTATCCAACAATTCCAAAATAACACGATGTTCATCTTCATGTGTCAGTAATTTACCTGCAATCCATAATGTCTGCACTGAATTATTCCAACAACCATGATGATCGTTATGTAAACTAATTGAGCAAATTTGCTTTGCATGCCAAGTAGGCGGTTTGGACAACTTTGGATTGATTTTGAATAATCTTGGTTTGTTTTCAATCAGTAGAATCATAGCCATATGGTATAATTGATTACTTGAAATAGCTGGACCATTATCGTATAGAACCTCCGGGAAAGGAGAGGATTCAAATTCGATTATAGGTTTCATTATATCTGGTCTATCTTTATGCCATTGGTTGATTTCAGTCCATAGTAATTCCCATTCTTTCTCAAAATTATCATTTTCAGTTGAAATCAAGTTAAGAACTCTAGAACATAAGAAAACCATATAATTTGCAAACATTTCATATGAATCGCTCTTTTTAAAAAGTTCACCGGCATCATAGACAGAGACGTCTTCGGGTATCCATTTTGAAGACTCTATCATTGTACTTTGATCACCAATAACAGCACTATTGACATCCATTCTTGCAAAGACCCAAAATAATGCTCTTTCATACTGTTCACTGAAACCGTTAATTCCAGTGGCTTTGAACAAGGCAGAACAACCTTCTAAATGATATCTCCATTTTTCAGGAGAAATTGACATCATATCCAAGACACAAAGTATTACACAGGCTGAAATAGCCCCAATGTTGGGAGATTTCTTCACAGTTGGAATGAGATTCTTTAGAGAATATTGATACAATATATTAGATTTGGATGGATCATATGTGAGATCTGTCTTTTCAATTTGTTTGGCACTCAATGCTAAGATGGCATAACGCAAACATGGTGATTTTTTCGCTAATTGAACAGTTTTCAAGCCCATTTGTCTGCTTAGATCGAACATATCTAGCCATGGGGCAACTTTGTATAAGTAATTTTTCATCAGAACCTTCTCTTCGCTTTTCGTCAAGAAGGACACATGGTCATCACTTCCAATGGACATTATATCATCATTAAGATTGGAATTGAAGATATCTGTGCTCGATTCGAAATTAGTTGCATTGGCAAACATGTAATCCCTTAGAGTTGATTTCAAGTCATTGTAGTTCAAAGCTTCAAAGTCATTAGGTATTGAAGGACTCATCAAAAATCTAAAATCATTTGACGCGTTACCTGCACTAGGTATTCCCGATGTACTTCCAGGGGAGATCGAGGAGGAGACAACAGAGCCGTCCCTATGCAGCGTTTGTGAGGTTTGTTGATGTTCATAGTTGGAGTCGTGGTTGAACAAAGAAGTTGCTGTAGCTAGAGTACCCGGAGTTAGACCAGCACTTGCAGTAACATCAAGATTCTTGGGACTGATCCAATTTGTCTGACGCACATCCTGAATGTGGTTGGTATTCAGTGAGTTATCAATGTTCTCCAGGTTCTTCGTATAGTTTTCTAGTGCGTTGTTATCCACCTGATGTGGGTGAGATGTTTTGATGGTGATACCATTGTCTGATGATTTTTCATCGTGGGATGTGACGGTGTCCTTGTTATCTTTGGAAGCGACACTTGAAGTTGGCTTCTTTTCCGATTGGCGATTGTTTTTCCTCTTGGGTTCCTTCAAGTTTGGCCATTCGCAGTATTCTTTTCTGCTACTACAAGCGGTACATGAAGGTTTCTCTTCGTCGCATTTCTTATGTTTTCTGCGACAGTTGAAACAGCCTGTCCTTACCCGTTTCTTCACGGACTTCCCATCGGTGGTCATGTGTTGAGGCTTGGAGACCTTCCAAGGCTCGTAGATCTCGCTGGCAGAACTCATGATGAATATATGATGTGATAAGCGCGCTCTGTTGATATATAAGTTGATTTCTGGAGGTTGAAGAAAACGATCGACACCCTAAACAAGAGGACGCGTGAAAGGCCGTACCTAGTAGATGATATAGCAGCAGGCCAACAGTAGTGTAGTGTCTGTACTCTGTACTCGGTGGCGGTGGGAGGTGGCAGCAGCAGCAGCAACAGCAGCAGACGGGTCGGGTGGGCGTGGTTCAGAGGGTCCAGCTAGGCGGAGAGAGGGCTCGAGACGATATTTTTTTGGGTTCAGCCTTCCCCGCGGAAACTTTAAAACGACGCATGATGGCGGGGGAGCAGGGCTACATAATTGTTGAAAAAGGTTAGGAGTCTCTGGTTTTTTGTTTTGATTGTGAGCCCGGCTAGGAAAGGATCCTGGCGGCGGCTGCCCGCTGCGCGCGTGCAATCACTGCGCGGTCCCTGTCTAGCACGGACGGGGAGGCCACCAGCTCTGCCAGCAGCACGCCTGCTAGCGTGTCACCAGCGCCAGTGACATTGCGCACGTCGCCCTCTAGCAGCTCGGCCTCGTAGTGCTCGAACAGGACCCCGTACCCATCGCTGCCCTTGGACTTGAAGGAGAAGTTGGCCTTTCTATTCAGTTCGACCTTTGCAATATCAGAACTGGCTGACAGGAAATATACACCGTTGGCGCCATCTTTGATCACCAGGTTGCTGATGTATGGTAGCAGACTGATACCCCTCTGGAAAACTCCTTCGCTGATCAAGTGCCCATGACCAGGTTTCTTGGACAGGGCCACCTCAAGCTTGTTTCTAAAGTCTCCATCAACTCCTAGTTTATCAATCACTGGGAACCAAGTATCTAGTTCGAACTTGTTACCCTCTTCGAATGAAGAATATATCGAATTCAGTTCCGCTACCGTGGGCGTAGATAAGTATATCGATGACTTGATACTGGAAAGCTTTTTAGACTTCGGTAAAGAGGTTGGTTCAATGATTAGCTTGAAATCCAATGTTGTGGAGAGGTCTGACAATTGACCAACTAGTTTGGAAGATATGTTCAAATCTGTCAGGACAAAAAGTGGTTTGGATTTCTCAATCTCTGTTTTGATATGCTCAAGCGATAGGTTTTCAATGATACCCATATCGGCACCTGCAATGATTAATTCTCCTTTGGCATCGTGAAAGGAGATATACTGACTCGTACTCTCGGTGCTATTTCTCAACATCGATTTGTTCAAAGATACTTCTTCGATAATTTTATCTCCAAACAGATCATTTCCAACCACAGAGACGAACTTTAAAGAGTTATTACCTGCCTTGACTGATTCCAAAGCAACGTTATAACCAACACCGCCAAAGCTGGTAGAAATTTTGGCAGGATTAGAATCTCTCTGTATAACCTCGTTCATTTTAACATATGAGTCTATGGCCACCGAGCCAATAACAATCGAGTCGACGTTGTGTTCAGTTCGTGTTTCAATAGTCGCTATCTTTTTCTCTTCAATTGGAGGTTTCAACTGAGAAGGCTCACTCAGTTTGTTAAGTGCAACCGATATTTTGGAAGCAGATCTAGCATTATTCAATACAAATTCAATGTTGGTCTTAACACTTGCCCCCTTTGTCTTTGTGGCAATCCTACTCAATAAAAAGGGTGTTATATCCTTTCCTTTGATTCCTTTTTGTTTTGCCTCTTCATTTGCATCTTCGATTACTGAGTTGATAAAATCAGAATCTAAAGCAATTTCAGCAGGTGGAGGAATACAAAAAAGGTAGCCATTGTTCAAATCCATTGAAGAACCTTTCGATATAATCTCTGCTGCTTCTTCAAATGATTGAAAATTGTACACTGATTTGACACCAGAATCTCTCGTATAGAACCCTGGAATGTTTGTCCCATCTGGGCCAAAAGTTCCGACAAACACGCCTTTCGTCTCAAGATACTCCATTGTTCTTTCAATGTCCAATATCGATTTAGGTCCAGCACAAACAACAGCCACTGAAGTCTTACTTAATTCATCCAAGTCAGCGCTTATATCCATCGTATTTTCACCATCCCTATGGACACCACCAAGACCTCCAGTGGCGAAGACTTTGATACCAGCTTTTTGTGAAAGAATCATAGTCCCACTGATAGTTGTGCCACCATTCAATCCTTTAGCCATGATGAACGGTATATCCCTTCTAGAGACTTTCTTTACGTTGACGTCTTGTGCCAATTCTTTGAGCTCATCAGATGTCAGACCAACTTTAGGGATACCTTTGATAAATGCAGTAGTTGCTGGAACACAACCATGTCTCCTGATTTCATCTTCAACCTTTAGGGCCATTTCAATGTTTTGCGGGTATGGTAAACCATGCGTAATGATTGTTGATTCTAGCGAAACGACAGGGATATGAGACCGAAGGGCATCCTTTACTTCTTGGGAGATCTGAATTGAGAAGAGCCTTCTGGATACCACACGTGGTATGAGTCCGCTGCAGCGTAGCCTGATCATTGAGTTCTCCTAATGATAGCACTACATTAGTCTTAAACCTGATAAAAAAAAAAAAAAGGAAACATATATGCCGAATTTTCATTGAACTGATTAGAATACAAAAATATAGCTACAACACTTCTCATCGATATACCCAGTATATTATATTTGTTAAAATCTAAATATCCTCTCTTGAACCAGCTTATAAAGTTTTTTCAATCAATTCAATCTTATACTCATCTTTCAAGACTTTAATGATTGGATCATTAACCTCTGGAGTATATGGAGCAATTAAACCCTTCTTAACAGGTAATTTATCAGCTAAGATCAATTGAGTGGCAACAGCAGCTGGAGTACCAACCAATTTAGCCATTGAGGAGTAACCAGAACCAGTTGGTGCACCGTAATCGACTAAAGTTGAAGTTCTAATTTCTTCAGTACCATCAGCGTTCTTAATACCGAATTTATGTTGTAACAAGACTAGATCTCTTTCACCTTCTTCTAATTGTAATAATTTTTCAAATAAGGCACATAAGGTGTCTAATGGATTACCCTTTGGATCAATCTCCTTGTCTGATAACAAACCAAACCAGTTGAAACCATCAATGATGACTTTCTTAGCTTCCTCAGAAGCAAATTTAGTTTTTGATTCAATAGCAGCAACCAAGTCTTCCTCAGATGATGATTTGGCTTCCAAGTATTTAGCCAATGCATCAGCCCATGGTTTTGGAGACTGGAAGATTTCATTTTCTTCATCTTTCAATAAACCTAAGTCGACTAAAACTTTGATGAATTCTGGGAAACCTTCAAATCTTAAAGTACCTCTAATAACGGTTTCAGCTTCTGGAATTTTATATAGTTCTCTGAAAGCAGTTGAATCTCTGTTTGGATAACAAACCAAGTTCTTTTCAGAGAATTCATTAATCTTGTAAGCTGATGTGTAACCCATTAATTCTGGACCATCAACTTCAACCTTCTTACCGTCTTTGTAGAAAGTAGCAGAGTTTCTTAAGGCTAACAAGACACCTCTTGCAGACCAAGAGAATTTGTAACCTAATGGATTGTTAGCATTTTCTGGAGCAACTAAACCACCACAGTATGAAATGAATGATTTGATTTCACCTTTGGCCTTGTGAACTTCATCAATGGTTTTGATGGCGTACAAGTGATCTAAACCTGGATCCAAACCAATCTCGTTAAAGACTAAGATACCAGCTTCATTGATTTGATCTTCCAATTCTTTCAAAGCTGGTGAAATGTATGAAGTAGTAACAACATTCTTCTTGAATTTGATAGCTGATTTGACAACTGAAGCATGGTAGATGTATGGAATCAATGAGATGACCAAATCGTGATCTTGAACAGCAGCATCTAATTCAGATTCGTTGGTGACATCAAGGGAGATAGCAGTAGCATTTTCACCAGCTAAGGCTTTAGCCTTTTCCAATGTTCTGCAAGCAACGGTGACTTCAACACCTTCAGTTTTTGATAAGATATCAACAGTTGGTTTAGCAACGAAACCGGAACCTAATAACAAAACTTTTTTAACCATTTTTGTAGCAATTGATGGGATATATGAATTGTTAACTAACTGAGTTTCCAAAGATTGAAAGATATGAATCATACATAGATTGGTGGACGTTCCGAGGGTTAATGTTGATAGGGGACACAACAAGGTGGAAAACCTTTCTCTCTTTGGTTATTTTTCAGCATCGCTTCTGTGCAGAAAGTCGTAGTTGAAGCGAAAAAATTTTCACACTCTTTGTTTCTTTTTATCTTTCCCTTTTCCTCATGAATTTCATGGGAATTATCTCTACAGCTATGCCATTTCTAGATAGAAGTAGTAAACTAATCCCAGAGAGAGACTTACGGTTTTTGCAGAATGTGTATTGATGCACCTTGAGTGATTTTTCTCAATCAGCACACTTTTTGAAAAGCCGTGACACTTTTATTTTTATTGTTCCCAGTATGCGAGGTTTATATCGAATCAATTGTAGATGGGGTATGACTCCACTAATTCTCTTCACGTCTTTTTACTTATGGGTCTGTGCGTGACTACTACGTTATGAATATCCGTTTACTCGAAGAAGAATAAGGATCTCAGACAAAAATTGAACGGACTAATGTTGCCAAAACCTAATACTAAGACTCTCTGAACCATTCTCACCAGAGACGCAATTAAAGAGAACTATAACGGAAGCTACATTAGAGGATATTCGAAAGAGCCAACATCTCCACTCTTCAAGACCCAGTAGGAAAAATGTTCGAGCCGACTTAATAACATACTTATGAGTCATGCTTGATTGTGTGCGATGCGATGTACGCACTGTGGACCGGAGTGCCTCAGTGTCTGGATCTATTACCTTAAGTGGAGTCACGAGACATGGTGTACAAGATTTGATTAACCAGTTTGGAAACTAATTGGAACATTTTTTGATACTGGACCGCGCTCGGTTTATTGCTTTTCCAGATAGCCGCTGTAAGCCAATCCCAGAGAATTTAGGGTTTTTGCAGAAATGCGTATTGATGCACTTCGAGAAATCTTCCTAATCGCACATTTTTTGAAAAACCGTGACATCTGTTCTGTAATTTGTTTAATATTTTCGGAATATAGATCGTAGATATTTGGAGGTATTCGATATCATAAGGGTGAATTTCTTCTTTATCTCATAATCTGGTTTTCGTTGAATTGAGGTTCAAATAAATAGTTTGTACCGGACTTCCAATCCGCTTGCATTCTTGTCTCAAACCGGAAAAACTAATATCGGCTTTCCTGATCTTTACACTGTTTTCTTGAAATTAGACGCTAAATTCCATACTTCTCACGAAGGAGAGCCATGCCTCAACAACAATACGGCAGCTGGCAGCCGCGACTGAGATCCAGCTACAAATCATACAAGAAAACCGTCCCATTATGGTATTTCTTCAGCGTCCTGTTCGGAGTGTTCGTGTACTTCGCAAAACAACAAGAGCATTCCATAATAGAGAACGACGTCGACATTGTTTCATTTAAGGATGAGTACCAGCAGGATTCATCGTACACCAGTGGGGACTCATTATCATCGATGAGTAAAGCCAACGAGCTTCAAGACTTCCCATTCTCTCAAGATACTTCAGTTTTGCCCATCGCACCTTACAAAAACATTCAAGATAAGTTAGATTTTAGAGCAACTATGGATATTTATCTTGAATGCATCAAGGACTTTGTTGCTAAATCTTCTTCAGGGCTATCACTACAACCTCCAGTTTTCAGCTTCAACTGGAAGGACTTTGTTGACCTGAACATTTTAAAACCATTGTTGGTGGAAAAGCCAAACTGTTTTAGAATTGGTGCACTTGGTGCAACTTCAAGAGTCCCTTGGCCAAACTGTCTGGATGAACCTAAGAACCTAGGGTTTGTTTTCATCACTCCATCTTTGGAGCCTGAACCTGAACTTCGATTGTCAATTAGAGGTAAGTCTTACCTTTATACAGCAGCACCAATACCTAAAAAGATAGTTTTCTTAGCAGGTGAATTAGCATTCGTTACAAAAGTTAATAAGAAAGCCGGATTGTTAGAAAGTAAAATGATCGATGATTACGTTCGAAGAAAACACGAAGCTCATCCAAATCTGAGACTGGAGCAAATAATAAAATCTCCAATAAATCCAGTCCATGAGATCAACGAAATAACTAAGATTTTGAAGAGAGATCTAATTAATTTTGATACTGAAAAGTCCCTAGAAGTAAACGTTGATTCGAATAGTTTCCGTTCACCAGGAGCTAAACAAAAATCAGACGAAGCTAATTCTGCAAGACATTTCGACGATAGACATTTCAGAAACGTTTTAGTCAAATCGAGAGATGGTAAATGGGTTTCTGAAGAATATTATGATTGGAGATTCTTCAATAAGAAGCTTAATAACTTGAACAAAAGAAAGGCATTGCATGCAGTGGTTGAAAATTATTTACAATTGTGTACGAATATTGGTATCAGTACTTGGTTATCATCTGAATCTTTAGTGTCTGCTCAATATAATGGACTTATTGGGCCATGGGAAGATACCGTCAAATTTGAGCTCCCTGCAACTGATCTGAAAAGACTAGCTAATTCGTTCAACTATACTTTGATTGTATCGGATCCAAGAAATGACACTGGTAGTTACCTTGTTGATATCTCTCCTTGGTATTTGGAAAGAGCTAGACATAATGATGGTGGTGCAGCACCTGATGTTGCAGACGGGAAAATCATTGATACTAAGACCGGTGTTTATATCGAATTAAACGGTGTCATTCAGGCACCTGAAATTCCAGAAAATCTACTTGCCAAAACCGACGACAAAGATCTATCGAAATATGTTACTACAGGCAAGGGAAATTTCTGGTATTTACCTGATTTATTGCCGTTGAAGAAAACTCTTTATGAAGGAAAACTGGCGAATATTCCAAAAGTCATACCGAAGGAGTTCTCAACACCACCATCAGGTTACGTGTTTAGGGAACATTTGAGATTATTTGCCAATGAGACGAAGTGTTCTTATGTTCCTGAAGAGGAGAAGGATAAATTCGATTTGAGTTACATCGGATGTTGTCATGATAATTTGATTTGGAAAGAGTACAATTCAACCAAATTTGCTACTTTGAGGTTCATGGAGGTCAATGGTTACCCAATGAATGTTCTTGATGAAGTTGATATAAATTTCAACTGATCATCCTTTAGATTTGTTTAGTATAAATACATGTGTTTTAATAGTGATAATAATTATACGTTTCATTCGTTATACATTCTAAACTGCGATACCTCGTCCATTTTCTGCCCAACTATAAGCTTTTAACGCCTCCTTTCTCTTTCTAACGTTTTCTCTGAACACTTGGATGTAATCTGTCAACAGAATCAAATGTTCACAGTCCTTGATACTTAAACCCAACTGATTTCTAATGGTTCTTAAGAACTCAGCAGGAAATCCAGTTAAAATACCTTCAATAACCCTAACCAAAGTTTTGACGTAATATTTATAGTTATTGATCTTAGTAATATTTGAGTGATCAGTGTTAGTAATACTATTCAGAGTGGAAAGCAATGATACACCTATTAAAAACACAAAGAAACTTGAAAAGAATGGATATCTGTATAAGTTTTCATCCAATTTCAAAATCTCTTCTAAAGTCTCAATACACTGTGCCAATCTCTGAAACTGTAATGTGGATGTAGAAGGGTCAAAACTTCCCAACATCTCTTGATCAGTGTCATTCCGTATGATAAACAAAAGGACAAGGTTGAT
Organism: Komagataea norvegica; assembly: GCA_030567455.1. NCBI lineage: Eukaryota > Fungi > Ascomycota > Saccharomycetes > Phaffomycetales > Wickerhamomycetaceae > Komagataea > Komagataea norvegica. Next base: position 49,831 of record JAJLSD010000017.1, read on the forward strand.
ATATTTAGCGTATAAGGTGTCGATCGTTGAGTTTCTTCTCCGTATGTCGTTTGGGTTCAACGTCGATTGGAAATTCATAACTGATTGAAGATTTTTAGATTCCAATTGGATCAATAGTTCTCTCAAATGAGCTTTCCTTGTTGGGTCTTTGCAGTTTCTGTACTGTGTGTATTTCCCCATTAATGAGCACAGGTTCAAAGTCCATCCGTAAATACCATCTGTCACGTAATCAAAATTGATTGATTTGATTCTCAAAGGATCATAGAGTGGATTGGTGATTAGTTCATCTGTTTCATTCCAAGTAGTTTCATCACACGGCAGGTAAAATTTATCACATTCAGCATCTGGTATGGATATTGCTTCGTTAAATGCAAGTGATGTGAGCCTATCTAAGATGTATAAACTCCACCAACCTCTAGTTCTCTCCTCAATGGCGTCATTGGTATCATTTAGGCGAATCTCACTCAAATTCAGAAATTGGGCAGTATCAATACCTAGTCTCCACCAGTATAACGAATCAACAGGATAAGAGAACCAGGGCATAACAAAACCTAGATGTATAACACATAGGAAATCGTCAAATGTGAATTCTGATTTCAATGTTGGCAAAAGTTCCTGAATCATCTGATAAAGGGCCTGACAGGCAAAGTCTCTGTTTGAACCAGCAAAGAATCTGTGATCAGTCTGAACAGCGGAACTTAAAATAATACATAGTAAGAGGTTTGATTGTGTTGACCTTTTGCTTTGAAGCATTGGTATTCTTCTCAACACTGAAAATACCTTGGAGACAGGTTGGAAGTGAGAATCAAAGTAGTACTGGAAGAGTTCGTCAGCCACCTCATATGGCATCCCAATTCTTTTCAATTCATTACTAGAGGCAACTAATATGGGGAACCTTGTAGTGCCCAAGTAGAAATCGGGTGGTGCATTCAAGAGTAGACGATTAGAGGGGATTCTGTCAAGTGATGGGTGCATGTCCACCATACCATGTGATATGTAGTTACGCTCCGGTTTCTTGCTCAAAAGAAGAACCTTGCTCTTGGTCTTTGTCACTAAGTCGTTGATTGAGTCATCTTTGTGCTTCTTTTTCTTGATCTGTTTTGGGTACTTTTCACTAGCTCTACCACGTCGTTTCTCCTGTCTTAGATAAGTGCATTCGATCTTAACTTGCACACAATGGCCACATGGATCGTTACCATCACATTTGGTTCTCTTCAAGTTACAAGAGTCGCATGCTTTCCTGATCCTGACCTTCTTTGGTGGTTTTGATTCCATGTTTGTGGGGATGCGTTGGACTTGGACTGTCGATGCGTTTGCGTTAGAAGCTGTTCTTCAAAGATAGTGAAGTGAGACTCCACTTGGGTGAAAGGGTTGGCCAGTGAGCGGGAGATATGTTCGCTGGGAAGTCTGCGCACAGAGATATACCGGCGATTATTATTACACTGTCGGTGAAAACAGCTGCAAGAGTTGAAGGGTCGTTTTTATTTACGTTTCGGAAATTACTTTAATTTTTCGTTCATTTAACCGTCAAGAGGTTCTGCTCCTGCACCCACAGATCTCGCTGCAGCTTGAACCACTCGGGCAGCAAATTCTCTTGCGGAAGGTTGATCTTGATCACCTCTATCTGCTGGAACTCAGGGGCTGGCTGGTAGAACTGGGTTTCACCGGTCTTGGCCAAACTGTATAAGTCCAGTATGCTCTGGTCCTCGTGGGCCCTGTTCTTCTGCTTTCTTAATTCGGCCATCTTCAGCAGAGTCTTGGGAACTTGCGGTGAAGCTGATAAGATGTTCTCCTCGTTATCATCGTCATCACCAGCGGCGAGATCAATGTCCTCGGAGAAGCGTCTGTCCATTGCTGCATCCTCCGACTGGCTTCGTGAGTGCTCAATTGCCTCCAGGTATCGTGATTTAATATGGATCGTGGTGAGCTCCAGAAAGGTCTCTGCAAAGTAGTTTGCATTCTTTCCACTGTACAGCCGGTACTCTGAGATGATGCTGGAGTAGCTCCATTTGCAGATTTTTCTCACAAGCCCGATAATGACGTTTGTCTTGTCGATGATCAGCAAGTTGTAGTTCTGCTTGTCCAGCAGCACCTCGATCACCTCTTGAATAATGTTCTGTGGGAACACCATCCAGTCGTTGTGTGGTTCCGAGCCAATCTCAGTGTTGATGTTATCGAACTTGACAAGCGTGATGTTATTGAACTTTATGAACGTCTGGAACTTGTTCATCACGGAAGTCTCATTGTTCAGCACGATGACCTTCTTCAATTGTAGCGTTTCTAGAAAAGTGAAGTTGATCGGATCCAGTTTAGAGCATCTATCTGTTGGAAACCACAGTCAGTTTGGGGATTGTCAACCGTGCAAGGGATAACTACTCACATATTCCTTCCTCGACGAGACCGAAGTTGTCTGGTGGCAGCAGCATGTCTGAGAATACACCTATAAACAGTACACTGGCACATAGATAGGCGGGCCTCACTACAAAACTTATGGAGCAAAGAGCCGGCGCCGGGATTACCCGGAGGCAAGAAAAAGAAAACACTTACATAAGCACCCACACACCACATCTCACTATTGCCGTGGCGAAAAAAGTGGACAAAAGCGCATTTTTTGCCAGCTCCATCAACAGATCGTAACAAAACAGACAAAGCGCCCTGTTGCAAAAGCCAATTGACTTGCTGCAAGGAATACACTCCCGTCTGTGTTTCAACTGCTCCTTTGTCCCATAAACACGATTAGTTCAGCCGCCCTGCTTCGTGACCAGAGCCCAACAGAGGGCCCGCTTCAAGAGAGAAAAGACAACAACAACAACACCTCCACCGACTACAACAAGATCGTCCTATCGCAACTGGCTGTCTTATCCACCACCATCAAACAGGAGAGCTTTCATTTGACTGTCCAGAAAATCAACCATATTTGCAACGTTCAGGAGTCTCCAGAAGTTTACATCAAGTACCTGAGAAGACTTATTCTTACAAATTCAAGTCTTATCCCTACAAACGTTGTTCATAATCCTTCCATTGAAGCGCTCATCGAGACAGAATTAAGTTCTTTAAGAAAACGCTCGTCCGGAACCCACATATTCAAGTCTGTCCTCTTCAAGTTTGATTCAGATTTACTCAAGTTCTTTACCCTAAACGAACTTTTCCAGCACTATCATATAGATCCCTTTGATCAGTTGATTCTTGCTCTTTCATTGAATCTAGATAAATCATCTGATTATTTCGATCAAGTTAAGGAGGTATTCGACAACTCATTCAACTCCGTTATCAAGCTAGTTCATTCAGATCAACTGGATTATAAAGAAGTCGATACTTTACTTCAACTAACGTGTACATCTGAAGTCCCTAGTCTATTTCAACTTGCAATCACTGGTACAAGCACTTTTGAGTTCATATCTAAAATATCCCCAGATTTAATCTCTCCTGAAAGTCTTGAAGTGTTCACAAAACTGCTTACAAAAATGAAGTTTGAAGAATTTTTACAAGGCCTAGGCCCTGAAAATATAGTTCCAGAGAGATTACTTAGTGAATTGCTATCTGTTCAAACGCAGGACGATTTAGATGATGCCCTAGCATTATTGTTTGCCGAAGTCATTGTTCCTGGCTCACAGAATTTAGCCGGTACAAATCAGATCACTAATTTCACACCATCTTCAATCCCTGAGGCCTCCGCAAGAGGTTCACAATTCGGTTCAATCATCCGTAAGTTGCCAAAATATCCAAACTGGGATGTTGTTTTCAGCAAGGTTAATTCCAGATTAATCAATCCAGTTATAAGTCAAGCTTCGTTATCCCAGTTGTTATCAGCCTTAGATGATAAAACGATTGATGCGATCCTGGAGTTTGACTGGAGTTTAAACATGAAAATTCAATTGTTCTTTGCTTTAAGACAGTTGAATCCAAGAAATGGATCTTTTGATATATTAAGAACGAATTACTTGAAACCAATTATCCAAGATCCTGACTTTTCGAATGTTAAGAATTCGATATTATTCTATTCTAATGTTACTAGGTTAGAGTTGAATTGTATTTCACAGTCTTCATTGATTGAAAATATAGAATTCAAGAAGTTTTTGCATCAAATTTTTGAAGATGATATCAGAACTGCTCCAGAACTAATTGCTTTAGGCTGTGTTCAATATTCTCCACAATCAAAAACTGTTGATGATCTTTTAGAAAACTTGATTGTTCATCTGTTGGATGAATCATCGCATTATTACACATTGGTTTTGAAACATCTCAAGGATAAAGCGTTATTATTCAGCATCATCACTAAGCTTGTTTCCATCAAGGGTACTCTACACACGAATACTATATCTTTCTTAGTGAAAAACAATCAAGTCGATGAATATTTGAACAATGTTGATTTTGACTCTGGTTTGCTATTAGCGGTACAAGCTGTTAAAGTAGGCTGGAATAATTTGGAGAAGTTTTTGGCGAAACATAAATCTGTCGATAAAATATTAGAGTTTTTATCCTTCCAAAGTGATGTCAATAGTGAAGGTAAAGTTGAGAATAATAGAAACACATCTCTGAAGGCGATTTACATCTTGTTGGAGTTTGTTCAAAAGCAAAACTTGACCGAAACTCAATTTGCTGAATTCCAAGCTGTTCAAACTCAAACATTACAAGCCTTCCCTCGTCTAATCAACTTCGGATTTGGCCATGACGAGGCTATCTTGGGAAATGGTGACTCAAACTCTTTCCCATTCGATGTTGAACAACAGATGAAGATATTTTACCAAAGAATGTACAACCATGAGATCGAAATCAAAGATGTCATCAGTATGCTACAAGCTTTGAGAGATTCTGACCAACCTAGAGACCAAGATGTTTTTGCATGTATGATTCATTCATTGTTGGATGAGTACAGATTTTTCCCGGAATATCCTTTGAATGCATTGGCTATCACATCAGTTCTATTTGGTTCAATGATATTCTTCCAGTTGATCAGAGGTTCAGCGTTGACTATTGCCTTAAGATACATCCTTGACTCCTGTAATCAAGCACCCGAATCAAATATGTTCAAGTTTGCAGTACAGGCGTTATATGCATTCAGACAAAGATTACCAGAATTCCCAAATTACTGCTCTGCTTTGACTGAAATTGAATCATTGAAATCGCAGCCTCAAATTTATCAAATTATTTTGGATGCTGTCAATAATAAGTCTGGTGTTACTGCTGGTGATATTGCATTGAACCAGGCCCAACAGCAACAGCAACTTCAAACCGAGGAACGTATCAGCCAGAGAACAAACGTCTTGAAGTCGATCAATGCCTCCATTCCATTGATGAATGATGTAACTCAAGAACGTCCAAAGCCTGAAGTTTCTAAAAAGATTTCATTTTTGTTCAACAATCTATCTGATGATAACTTGGATGTTAAGATCAAGGAGGTGCAAAATCTTTTGACACCATCTATCTATGAATGGTTTGCTAGATTTCTGGTTACTCAAAGAGTGAAGCAAGAGCCAAACAACCACTACTTGTATGGTCCTTTGGTTCTGTCAACTAATGATGAGCTGCTAGTTGAACATATCGTGAATGTCACAGTGGATGAAATTGATGAGTTACTGAATGGTTCTGATGAAACTCCTACTCAAAGAAGTTTTTTGAAAGCATTAGGTAGTTGGTTAGGTATGATTACTTTAGCTAGAAATAAACCTTTAAAGTATATCAACATTGCGTTGAAGGAATTGTTGGTCGAAGCTTACGACAAGTCTAAGTTGAATCTGGTTATTCCGTTTGTTGCTAGAGTGCTGGAAAAGACGAGTGGTTCCGTCGTTTTCAGATACCCAAATCCTTGGACTTTAGGTTTGCTAAAGGTTTTGGTAGAACTTTACTACCATGCTGATTTGAAATTGAATTTTAAATTTGAAATTGAAGTGTTATTCAGCAATTTGAAGCTTAATATTGAAGACATTGAACCTGATACGATCATCAGAAATCATGATGCTCGCGAGTTAGACTTATCGTTAGATGCAGGCTTATCCAACCTGAAGTTGGAGGGTTCAAAGTCAACTGCAGTCTTCACTCAACAACAAGAGTTCCAACCGGAAGCTTTAGGTTTACCAAATCAATCAAACCAATTTCAACCAAAACAGTCACAACAACGTGTTGGAACTCCAGTTTTGGGACAACAGCAGCAACTTCATTTGCAACAACAACCACTACAGCAACAACAATCACGTCCACAACCTCCATTAAACCAATTGGCAGAAGTTGCATTCCGAAACTTACGTGGTTCAAGTATATTTGTCACTAACGAAGCTTTGAGGCAGATATTTGGCAATTCTTTAGCAGCTGCCGTTCGTGATATCTTACCACCGGCCGTTGAACGTGCCGTAAGCATTGCAGTCACCACTTCTAGATCTTTGATCCTGAAGGATTTTGCTACCGAAAGTGACGAAGCGAAATTACGGAATGCTGCCTACACAGTTGTTCGTCGCTTGGCTGATGGTTTGGCCTTGGCTACATGTCGTGATCCATTGAAAGAAAGTATCCAAAGCCATGTTCATAGTTTTGCACCACAGCTGGTAAATGTCGAGAATTCACCTTTGGAGGAATTACCTTTAGCCATCAATGATAACATTGATCTAGCTTGTGCCGTCATCGAGAAAGCTGCAATGGATAAAGCTGTTCAGGAAGTTGAAGAAGTTTTGACCGACGCCTTCAGTATTCGTCGTCTGCATAAGGAAAGAAGACCAGATCAGCCATTCTTTTCACCAAACTTGTCAAGATATTCTATTAGTTTACCGGAACCATTAGGTTTGAAGCCAAACGGTGTTACACCTCAACAGTATCAGGTATATGAAAATTTTGGTAAACATGTCGTTACATCACCAAGTCCAGCAAACACTATTCTGCAACAACAGGATGCACCATTGGGTGTGAATATTTCTCAACAACCACAATCGCAACCTCCACAATCACAGCAATTATTCAATGCATTAGCGCCTCAAGATTTACCACAGCAGGCTGCTAAACCAATTGCCCAACAACCACCACAAGGTGTAAATACCGCCTTCAATCAACAACAATTATCCGTTGAACAAACAATAGCGCTTGCTCAGAATTTGATTGAAAGTTTGATTAGAACCGTTGGAGAGCAAGAAAAGACCTCACATTTCACTGAGTTGACACAAGAGTCACCAATTAGACTGCTGTTAGGTCAAACTTTCAATGCGATTGCTAAGAATTTACACAAGGAGCCTATTGTGTTGAAAATTACTCAGTTTATTGTGAATGCTCTTTTCACCACCTCTGAATCAAGTCTATCTGTTGAAGTTTTTGTGCTATTGTTGGACAAGATTTGTTCAATCTCTCCAACAACTAGGAAAGATGTTGTTTGGTGGTTGCTACATGGTTCAGATAAACGGAAGTTCAATGAGAAGGTTTTGTTACCTTTGTTGAATGTCAGGCTGATTAAATCATTTGAATTTGATTTACCACTAGCTGAGAATATTTCCGAAGATGATCCTGAATCAGTTGAATTTGCAATCTCATTCATTGAACGTTGTTTGAGATCGAAGGGGTTTGCAACTTATCATTCTGATTTCATTTCAAGTATTGAAGTTTTGAAAAGTATCAAGAACAATGGAAAAGTTACGTCATTCTTAGCTTCATTGAAAGACATCAAACCTGCTTTCATTTTTGGTGATGATGATGATACTCAAGAAGAGATTTCCACAGTTGATAATTTCGGTTATGTTTTCTCTGAATGGATTCGTTTGCTACAGCATAAACCAAATAATTCGAAGTTGCATTATATTTTCATCAAACAGCTCTTTGAATCTGGTGTTTTGAATGAAACTGAAACTTTCACTTTGTTTTTTAGAAGCTCTGTTGAACTTTCAATCACTTATTTCAAGGAGGCTGATAACGTCAATGATGGATTCTTGGCGACTGATGCTCTATCCAAATTGATCGTTCTTCTGTTGAAGAATCAAGATGAGCTGGTGGAGGACAAGTTGAACTACTTCAAGTTAATCATGTCTATCATCTCACTTGTTTTTGCAGATGATCATACCAAATCAAAGGAAAAATTCAACGAAAGACCATATTTCAGAATTTTCTCAACATTGTTATCAGAATGGGTTGAGTTAGGTTATCCGAAGGATGATGAGTTCAATATCCAGTTCTATTTGATTTTGGCTGATTTTTTCAACTCATATCAACCATTCGCATTCCCTGGATTCACTTTTGCTTGGATCACATTGATCTCTCATCGTTTATTCTTACCATTTATTTTGGAGTTGAACCATTCTAAAGCAAAGAGTAAGTTCGTCTTACTGTTGTTGAATCTATTGAGATTCGAATCTAAATATATTAGAGGTAAACAGATTCCAGAAGTTATTTCAGTGATATATAAAGGTACATCTAGAATCTTTTTGCTATTGCTGCATGATTACCCAGAAATTTTAGTTGAAAACCATCATCAATTATGTTGTGAAATTCCAGCATCTTTTGTTCAACTGAGAAACATTGTGCTATCGGCCTTCCCAAAAACTGTCTCTATGCCAGATCCATTTAGTCAAGGTCTAAAAGTTGATCGATTACCTGAGATTTCTGAATCCCCAATTGTTGCATATCATCCACAAAATGATCTAAGATCACTAAAGAAGTCAGTTGATAGCTACTTGAGGATTCCATCTCAAGTTTTGTTGAAGACAGTTTTAAATGGGTTGAAACAGCCATTATCTGATGAAGCTGGTATTGGTTACTCGAAATCAAACTTCAGCACCAAATCAATTAACGCTTTAGTGCTGTACGTTGGTATCCAAGCAGTTGATGAAAGACAAGGAGCTGCTCAAAGTTTCAATCCAAAATCTTCACACTACTCCTTACTCTCAAGTTTGATCCAAGAAGGTTCAGTTGAATTCCAATATCATTTGATTGAGGCAATTTGCAATCAACTAAGATTCCCTAATGCGCACACTTATTGGTTCAGCTACTTGGTGTTACACTTCTTTGGTGCTCAAACATTATGGAATGGTAAGAAATCACAAGTTCAACAAATAATCACCAGAGTGTTATTAGAAAGAATTATCTGCAACAGACCACATCCATGGGGTCTACTAATTACATTCACTGAGCTGTTGAAGAATTCAGAGCTGGCTTTCTTTGAATTACCATTCATTAAGTCCTCCCCAGAGGTTGAAAAAATCTTTGAATCTTTGCTGCGCCATATTAGTTCCAGCTCGAGCTCGAACAGACCATCATCTCAAATACCTAACAGCTCTGGCGCCCCAGAAGCTGTCCCAACTGCTGTTTGGTGATTGGAATTTTTTGTATAATAGTGTAAATTATTAATGTTTGCGTCTATCGACGTTATTTCCGTTTATCACATGTGTATTGCAGTTTTGGCCCTAGAAGCGCATTCAGTAAGAATATATCAGTAAGAAAGCAGCTGCTGTAACGAATTACTAATAGCAGGAGGTGAACAGTAAAAATTAGCATTAATGTTCTATCAAGTCTCCACACTTTTATATACCCGGGTTCGTTCTACTTCCGAAGCCATTTAGCTCGGTCTTCTTCGGGTGAAGTGTTCCTGCCCAGAAAATCGTCGTTCCATGGCACTAGCAGATCTCTTATGTGCATACCAATCTCATTTGCATCGTTTGAAGTGAGAGGTTCCTTTGCTTATAGTGTGCTGGACTTGCATCTAGATAACATCTAGTAACTAGCTAGCATGAAAAGCCAAGTAATAACTCTCACATCGGGGCTCAGATATTCATGAGTGGCTCTAATTCAACTGTAGCGTACGGCTGGCACTGGTTATTATTGGAGTTTAACAGCTGATACTATATGGGCCTGCCATGAGACTATTTGGAAGCTCAGTTGAATGCGATGAACAATAGCACCACTAAATCACCGGATATAGGGCTCATAGCCTCACATGGGTTGCTGCCACACTTATAAATCCGCTGCACATGTCTCAACTGTGACATGATTGATTTACATCATTTTGGTGGACCAGATGGAGAGGCTGATGTTCAGTTCTCTCATTTCAAATTGCCACAGTTAAATATTTGCTGATATCTGGATTTGGAGCAGATATCAAAGTCATACATACTACTGGTGCTACCTAATTAGAGACAACTAATGAAGGTATGGTGACTAGCCAACTTTTTCTGATTCAATTCAGATTCTCGTCTCTTCCCTATGAGCTATCCAAGCTGGGAACTGCGATATTTAGAAATCGTGCAACAGGACAGAACAATTAGTGTATCTCACTGAAGAATACTGACTGATCCGATCCGATCAATGGTAAGCTAGTGCACTATAAAAGCAGACTCAAAGACGATATTGGACCCTGCGGTTAGAGAAAGTCAAGGAGATTCACAACAACACGATGTCTACAGAAAAGAACGAGGACGTTTTGCTCAAAGGCAGTTTGACAGATTCCGATGAGCAAGTGCAAGTGCAGGTTTTCGAATCTGGTCTTCCTGAAAAAGATGTGATTGAAGAAGTAGACAAACTTGTTCGAGAGGAAGATCTAGAAGAATACAGAGACTTGTTAACCAGAGGTGCCCTCTTAGCAAATGATCACTCCGTCCTTGAATCAGAAAACTACAGCGATGATGAGAGAAGATCTATCATTAGAGAAGAGACTCATCCTCTTCTTTCATTGTCCAAGTACATGATATTAGCTGCCTTGACCACATCATTTGCTGCAGTTAATTTTGGTATGGATGAATCAGCAGTTGGTGGTGCTCAATTGCAATATAACGAGCAGTTTGGTATTACTAATGTTAATATTCGAGGCCTTGTTATTGCGTCTCCATATTTGGCAGCGGCTGTTATTGGGTCACCATTGACAATTGTTTTGAATAAGTATTATGGTAGAAAATGGGTCATTTTCCTTTCCTGTTTTATTGGTCTCAGTGGATCCCTATGGCAAGCTTTCTCTAATGGGATGGCTGCTTTACTTGTGGGGAGATTGTATCTTGGTATCGGAATGGGTTTGAACTCTGCTACTGTGCCTTATTTACATTGCAGAGTGTTCTCCAGCGGTTTCTAGAGGTGCTATTTTAATGTTGTGGCAGACTTTCATTGCATTAGGTGTCTGCCTTGGATCAGTTTTTAACAGAGCGTTTGTTGAGATTGATGGATCTTTATCATGGAGATTGATGATTGGTGCGTCTGCTGTACCTCCAGTTGTGTGTGGTATAGTTGTTCTCTTTCCTCCAGAGAGTCCGAGATGGTTGATTGTTAATCGATCAGCCAAGCTTGCCTTGGAGTCCTTGTTGAAGTTGAGATCTTCTAAGATAGCAGGTGCTAAGGACTTTTACGTGTTATTTCAGTCCTTGAAGTTTGAAAATGAACTGAATCCATCACCAAGTTTGAAGAGACAGTTCCTTGATTTGTTCAAAGTTAGAAGAAACCGTTTCGCACTGTGGGTTTCATTCTTAGGTGTTTTTGGTCAACAGTACGGTGGTGTCAATATTCTAGTTTCCTATACAACTACTATCTTGACTAATGCGGGTATTGACCCTGTTACAGCAATTGCTGGTTCCATTGGCATTGGTGGTGGCTGTTTTCTCGCTACCTTGATATCAACTCAGTTGATTGATAGATATGGTAGAAGAAATATGCTGCTGTACACTTTACCAGTAGAGGGTATTTGTCTGTTCTGGCTAGGTGGTGTCCTGCATGTAACGGATGACCAGGCCCGCCTTGGAGCTGGTCTCGCTGCTATGTATGTCTATGTATTGTTCTACGGTCTGGGAATTGGCCCAGTATCTTTCACACTTGTCGCTGAAACTCAGTCTCTTCCAGTTAGAACTGCCCACAGTGCGTTCTTGATGGGTGTTAACTGGCTTTTGGACTTCTGTCTGAGTATGACCTGGCCACAGATGAATGAGACTATGACTACATCTGGTGGACTCTACTTCTATGGTGCCTGGAATCTTGTTCTTGTGGTTCTTGTGTACTTCTACATTCCAGAGACCAAGAGATTCACGTTGGAGGAGCTGGACGAAATCTTCAAAGAGGGAGCGTTATCGTTCTCGAGAAGAAAAGTCAGATCTTTGGTGAACAAGTCCAGCTAGTGCATCAGGGTATTTATCAATTGAACGTGCTTAATCTATACATTCTCCAAACTGTAGCTCGCAAAGACAGCCCTGCTTATATATATATACGTATATGTGTATCTATTCCTGCAGCCCGTTCCCACATACAACCAGATCTTCGTTCGTATATTCTTCTATTCTCACTGGGAAGTTCCGAGAAATCAAAATGTGTTACAAAAAAATGAAGCGAACTGTGCCATAAACATCACAGAACTAGCCACTATCAACCCCTCTCAATGTTCTCCTTCTTGAGGAAGAGAAGAAACTCCACGGATAGCGATATCAGTGGGATCGTGGACCAGCCAAGAATGAAATCAAGAAAACCACCAAGTAGGTGCCGTGTCAGCTCCCGATATGATCAACAATACTAACAATTTGAATTATAGATACAGCATTCAGGCAGCAGAGATTGAAATCATGGCAGCCTATTCTGGCACCGAAACCGGTGCTTGCACTACTCCTTCTCACGGCAGTGATATTCACACCACTTGGGATAGCGTTGCTATTGACGACGTTCAACGTGCAGCAGTTGGTAGTTCAATACCAAGAGTGCGTCAACAAGGCAACAACGACAGAATTCACAGAGATTCCGTCCAAATACGTCTCTGATCATTTCAAAGGATACAGTGGGTCTAATGTGCCTAGCTGGAAGTTAGTAACGGATGCAGATAATTCAACATGTCAGATCAAATTTCAAGTTCCTAACAATATCACCTCTTCTGTGTATTTATACTACAGACTTACAAATTTCTATCAGAACCACAGGGAGTATGTTGAATCGTATGATTTATCACAGTTGAAAGGAAAGGTAGTCTCTGCCGATGATATTGATGATGATTGTGGTCCTTTGAAGACAAGAGATGGGAAACCAATATATCCTTGTGGTCTTATTGCCAATTCTTTATTCAATGACACTTTTAGTTCTCCTTATAAGGCCGATAACGACGATGATGTTTATCAGATGACAGACTCTAAGATCTCATGGAGTACTGACAGATCACGTTTTAAAAAGACCCAGTATACAGCAGATGAAGTAGTCCCACCACCAAATTGGGCTAAGAAATTCCCAGATGGATATACAGAGGAGAACTTACCAAATCTACACGAATGGGAGGCTCTTCAGGTCTGGATGAGAACTGCAGGATTACCAAATTTCATGAAGCTAGCACTGAAGAACGAGGAGGATGTGCTAGAAAAGGGCGAATACATCATTGATATTGGGTTAAATTACCCAGTGAGTATCTTTGGTGGAACCAAGGCGGTTGTACTATCGACCTCATCTATTATGGGTGGTCGTAACTTGAGTTTAGGTATCGCCTATCTCGTTGTCGCCTCTTTGGCAGTATTGTTTGGTATAATCTTCCTGGTGAAATACGTGATCAAACCTCGTAAACTTGGAGATCACTCATATTTGAACTTCAATAGTGAGCGTGCAGAGGAGTTTGCTGAGCCGCAACAACCTGTCAGAAACGTTAGGGAGATCCTGTGAGGAGTGATAAATTTATATAAATATGAATGTACAGTTCTCTTCAATATGATACGTTACCTTGAAATAGTGCTACTATTGTAAAAGTTTCTATTATCAAGTACAATATTAATGCTATGTCAGGACCTCATTGAAGAAGACTTCAGATCACCAAGTACAGAAGACTATTTTTGCCTGATTCAATATTCATCTTTAAGAAAGAGAACGGCAGCGTAAATATAGTAGAACTACTTGATAAACTATCTTTGAATTTTAGGCCGACTGGCATCATTTCTCGACTTCCTCAAGCTTATATTAGAATACACACTCATCCACTAATGTCCAGCATAGAAATGGCATAGTTCCAAAATAAAACATTAATATGAGGACGAGTGGACCTTGAGCCCTGGTGATTTGACATATTAGTTAGCCGTACCTGGAGAGTAGCCTCTTCCTCAAGAGAAAATCGTCATGCCATATTGGTAGACGACAAGATTACTATTACGCATTCTCCATTTAGTACTTTGCACAACATTCCACTGGAAGTATATGTGTTTGAAGATTCAATCCCATACTATGCCTATAATGCTATCAAAGACTCCGACCGGGTAACTTGAGCGTCCCGAAAAAGAAAAGAAAAACAAACCACAAACTAGTGGAAAAAATGGAAATTTGAAACGCATTCGACCGGCTGTGCTGTGCATTCCACGACTAGTGGAACCCAATTAACCCATTTGATAAGACAATGTCCCGAATTAAAAGAATTTTGAAAGAGCTAGATGACGTCGAGAAGGACACACAGGCCTCCATCACTCTGAAACTGGTGTCTGAAGACGATTTGAGCCACTTAATTGGTACGTTTTTAGGACCTCCAGATACCCCATACGCTGGTGGTAAATTCGTCGTTGATATTAAAATTCCTAATGAGTATCCTTTCAAACCACCTATCATGAAGTTTGAAACCAAAGTGTACCATCCAAATATCTCGTCTGTCACAGGTGCAATCTGTCTAGATATCTTGAAGGATAACTGGACTCCTATTCTTACTTTAAAATCATCGTTGATTTCATTACAGTCACTATTTCAATCTCCAGAGCCTAACGATCCACAAGATGCGGAAGTCGCTAAGCATTACATCTCTAACTTAGAGGGATTCAAGGCCACTGCTAAGCACTGGACATCTATCTATGCTACCGATAATGGGGATACACCAAATGATGCTCAACTTTATGGGATTGATGAGTCCACAGTTAAGAATTTCGAAAATATGGGATTTCCAAGAGATAAGATCATTGAAGTCTTGAGAAGACTAGGATTGAAGACTGTGAGCTCTGATGAGCCTAGAACGGAGAATAAAGTCATTGAAGAGTTGTTGAAATAATGAATCGAATGAATATTAATTAATACATAGTTAGGTGGAGTTGTAAATGTAGTCTACAGAGGAGTTTAATTTGATCATTAAATAGGGTTTTTGGTTAGATATACATGTGCATATATATAGCAGAGTCACATGATCGTATCTAGCTTCAACTCATAATAGGCCAAAAAGATTCATGCATTTTGTTTAGTTGCTGGTTTTTTCTTGTTGATTGATCCATTGCTTTGCTTTTGGTTTGGTTTGTTAGCATATGGTTTGGTATTATTGGTATTATTATTATTATTAGCTTGGTTTGGTTTTTTGGCATCGGCACTGTCAGATTTATCTTCAATCTTTACCACATGCTCATTGATAGATAGTGTCTTTTTCTTCAACGCTTTTTGTCTACTTTCTGAAGTTTCAAAACTCACCAATGCATAACGGCCCTTTGGTTCAACTTTAACAGTCTTGCCGAATTCTCTCTCAAGTTCAACTCTGATCTCAGTAGCAGCTAATTCACCGATACCAGAAACTATGACAGGATGTGAATGGTCTGGTTTTCTTTTAGGGCCAGGTGGTTTGGTGGTGGTTGCTGTCTGTGTGGAAGCTTTTGGTGCTGGTGCAGCAGGCTGTGGAGATTTAGATGCTTCTTTAGGCTTTGGAGTAGGTTTTGGTTTTGATACAGCGAATGGTTTGTCAGTTGCTGCGATTTGCTCGGCCCACGATAGTTTAATTGATGAATTGACAGGAGCAACGTTTTCCTTATCTTCAGATCCGTCCTCTTCTTGCTTTGGTTCTTCTTTGATTTCCTTTGATGGTTCACTTTCCTTCGACTCTGCTTTCACTTCAGTCTTGTCAATCTTTTGTTTAGTTTCTTGTTTTGGACTTTTAGACTCTTTCTTGATATGTTGTTTGGAGTCGGGTTTGGCGACTTTAGATGATTTCTTAGGATGATCTTTATCCTTGGACTCTTTAGTTTCGTTAGCATCTGGTGTCTTTTGTCTCTCTTCTTTGACAGCTTCCTTGACAGCTTCTTTGTTGATCTCTTGTTTGACTTCCGGCTCTTTAACATCCTTTTCTAGATCTTCTGTGACTTTCACCGGTTCAGCAGCATTGACAGTGGTTTCAGAGGCCTCCGCAGTAGTGTCTTTCTCTTCTTTTTGTTCGTTACCTGCTGCAGTTTCCAAATAATCATCAGAGATTAGACTGAAGATATCATTGGCAATATCATATGTGTCCTGAGCGCTTCCAGGAGTCAAGATAAAAGACTGTGTGAATCTAAAAACAGGACTCTCGTCAGTTAAAGCCAATTCACCCAAGACGTTAACCAAGATTGATTTCTCATTTAAGATGGATTGCGAGTCAATGTTGGAAATTCTGATCTTTGAGTCTTTCAAGTTCAAATCAGCGTAAAAACTTTGGATCTCAGCATGGGTGGAGAGCGCCTTGGTTTCAATTGGCTTCTTGACGTTGTTATTCAACTCATTAGCGTCGAAAGATGGGATCGTTGAATGAGTTAATTTAGCATTGGTGCTGTAGATTTGGTATAATTTGGAAGGATCCTCGTGGAGTTGCGAATAGTAGAAACGGGCAAACGAGTAAGTAATGGCTTCTGTGGACGGCATAACGGCTGATAGCGGATATAAAGAGGGAGAGAAAGCACACAAGTCTTGTTGTTGTGTCAAAAGCTGGAAATGAACGAATCTTCCACTTTTCGTTGATAAACTTTCTGAGACGAAGCGAGACCCGAGGGCAAAATCATACAAATTACGTAAGAATGTACACCGGAAATCGTAAACTGCTAATGTACACTGGTACAACTACCTCCAAAGGCTTCATAGTTCAGAGTTATGACCTGTGAGTAGTGTATTGTTGGTGGAGTAGATGCCCTGAGAAAATACCTGTTGCTCATTACTCAAGCCATGGATGTACCCGTTGAATTTCGACAGGTTTTCATCGCTTCCTATTCTGTTCTTTAACTCGACAAAGACCAACGTTGTCAAGAGAGCCTGTCCACCTGTGGAGACAAATAACTGTGATGTAGGGATGTTCAGTTCATCAGCCAATATTTCTAATGATAGCTTGTTGGTGTCTTTTTCTCTGTTGGTATTGGCCAGGGAATTTTTTGCTAAGACTTTCAAATCATAGAAGTTTGGGAAGAACAATTGCAACTTGGCAATAAACTCCTCCTCTTTCAAAGGCATTGAGTTGTTCGTTAGCATAGCGATCAAGAACCCAAAGTCGTAACCGGAGTGGAAACTCGTCCAGTAATAGTTGGGCAATAGGGTCAGACCAGATGTCGTTAACAGTTCAGCAAATTCGAATTGATTTATCCCCAAGATTTGATGTTTATGGAAATCAATCCCTGTTTTCACCAATGATTCGAAAGCATCATTAGAAATCATCTCTGAGTTCAAATCGAATTTGAAATTGAACTGCCATGTACTGTAAATGTTATCAGGTTTTTCACCATTTGCATCACTTAACGAGATACCAAATTGTATCAAGTTCAAAAGATCGCAATTAGTTCTCAATGTCTGGTAATGGTAGTCATTAGTGGAGGTGAACACACCGATTGGTCTGGCTAAGATCCCAGGAAATTCAGTACTAAAGGACACATAATTGTATCTGGTTATCAAACGACGAATTATCTGGAACTCCTGATGGAAATTGTCATTCCAGACCTCTTTCACTGTGGTGGTTGGTGTCTGAATCTGCTGTGGCTGGCCAAGTAGTCCCAATAGTTGCTGCTGAGGTACTTGTTGCTGTAATTGATGAGGGATGTGCTGCTGCTGCTGTTGCTGTTGTTGTTGTTGTTGTTGTTGTTGTTGATGTTGCTGTTGGAAAAGGTTGTTCAAGTTTCTCTGGGCAAGCTGAGGGGATGAAAATGCCTGCCGGGCTTGCACCTGGTGCGCAAGCGACTGGATTTCCGACTGCACTTGCTGCTGAATGTGAGGGAAGCTCATTAGACGTGGAGATTGGAAGCGGCTGGTGTTGATAGACACAGATTCGCCTTTGAAAAGTTTGGTTTTCTGGGAGGTGCCGATTACGTAACGATTACCTAAGAACATACTATACTACATCAGGCCCATCATGTCTGGATTATACGGTTGTCCTTAGGAAGCCTACGTCTCAATGTCGATGTAATCGACCATTCAATTTTCCTAATCATTCTCTATTTTGCTGGATGTCCCTTCACCACATCAGATCTCTTGATGCGGTGTTCACAATTAGTTAGACACACGGTTGATCTGGACTCGCTAGTTGTTTGAAAAACTTTATTTGAGGATGCTTATGTCATTTTCGACTTCACTCCCCTAACGTTTGGAGATATACCCCAAAGGGAAGAGTAATTGGCTTGAGTCGCCACACTCCCACACTAGTAACGGACAGTTTTGGGGCCCAGATCTCCAAGTTTTAGGTCCGGTACTATCTTAAATCTGGAAACAAGGGATGTTGTCACGTTAAACGGTCTCACGAATCTTGATTTAGCAATAACTTTAAACAGCTGCGGTCAAGCTCCATTTGGACTGATAAACGGACCGATAACGGGACGAGGGTTGGAGCTAGACGTTGACATCTGGTCGAGAGGATTGACAATCCTTGTTATCCAGCTTTATGTTTACGATTACAAGTCACAAGTTGCAGCCTAGAAGATGATAATAATGTCAAATGCTTGACAGCACAACCTGGAGTGCACCACCAAGACTTTGAAGACTCTGAAATTGAGATTTGTTGGGGAGTACTAGTTGTAGTCCGTAGATCACTAAAGATTGCAGCTTAATAATTTTCAAATGACCCAGGTGTGGTATCTGCTTTCTAGAAATCGCGACCCATGTGTCAGTAAATGAGGTGCAGAAAGTTGGTCGGAATCTCTAGATCGTAGCATAGATAGCAGGTACTGATAGCAGGTACTGAGATGTGAATGAAATTTGGTACCATATACAGAAGCCGCAAGACAGGACTTGCTCCAAAAATGATGAATACGGTGTAATTGTACATGGCCCCACAGGCGAAAGTGGTGCCTGGGGAAAAAAGTTACCGCAGAAGCTGACTGCAACTCATGCAGGTTAGTGCATATTCCAAATTTCCAGGAAATGAGAGCAGAACTTTTGTATCTGGTCTATGGCGTGCAGGAGTCGCTAAGAGCCTGGAAAAGTCCTTCTGATAACTTGCTTGATGGCCCGCCATTATAACCTCCCTGGAGCTCCTAAGCTTATCGCACTTCTTCGTTTAGGATCTCAAGACTTTAGTGACGTCTAGCTGTATACAGCGGCAGAGATCGCGAAATTGAAACCTTCAGCGGCAGTTCTGCAGAATGTCGAGAAGTGAACAGCCTGTGCGCCGGGTAATGATCGCCCATCTTTCTCAGTTATTTTGCTTGAAACGGAAACATCATTTTTTTTTTTTAATTTCACCTCAACCAGAGCCTCGTTATATACCCAACAGTTTCATTTCCAACTCCCCATTTTCCTTCGTCCCTTCTCCAGGACCTGCTCGACACTGGCACCCACAATCACTATTGTACCCCCTTTTTCAGCCAGCTGTCGGCCATCGCTTTGAGTCTTCTGCGTCCTGCGTCTGTTGGCTCTCGTTCTGAAATACGATCTTCTTCAACACGAAAATTGTGATAGTTCAAGAGATTCAATTCTATCAAATTTGTGGCGATAAAATTCAATACCCTTTTTTTTTTGCTAAACCACTCACCCACAGTCGTTCGTTTCTTTCCTCATCCTGCCTGTTTGGTTCACTTCATTGCTGGCCATTAGTTCGTCGTATTTATTTGCTCTTGCACTTTTTTTTTTGAGAAGGACACACATTATAATTGTCCCGTGTCTTCCATAAAACTTTTCAACATGTTGGCTACTCCCTCTTCTACAGCACATAGAAGGCGTCACTCACACAAGAGGTCTGCTGCCATTAGTGGCGACTTCGATCTTGAATTTTTCAGACAACAGGGCCCTTCCATTGGTCAACAGCTCGAATCACAACCTATTATTAATGTCCCAACTACTCCAACTACTCCAACTACTTCAACTTCAAACAATAAATATTTTGCTAAAGACGTGCCTACATTAACAATAACGGAGCCTGAGCATCATCCAAAGGAATTCATATCGAAAGAAAGACTGATGACTTCCACCCCATCTCCTCAAAAATCCCATCATCATGCAAGAATTAACTCATGGGCCCATTCTCAGGTGAAGAGCAAAAAGAATTTTTCACATGCTTCTGCAGATTATAGTTCATCATCCTCAAATGAGACTACTCCTGATTTAAAACGTCAGACTCTCTCAATACCGACCAACGATGATGGCTGTTCTCACTTAAGCTGCTCATCTCCTCAATTTACCGTACCTGAAGCTAAAATAGACTTGGATCTTGCCTCTTGCATTTACAGAGACCCATCAAGCATTACAAAGCCTGGCAACAACAATAATACGATTTTCCACAGAAGAACCGAGTCTGCCCCTGAATTGGAGGATTTCTTGAAATATAAGGTTTTCTCTAAAGAGCTGCCAACTAAGAATTCAAGAAAAAACTCTGCTATATATGAAGAAGAAGAGGAGTCAGAAGAGGCAGAGGGAGAGGAACACTTCGATGCATTAAGTTCGGCATCTTCATCAATTTCTCAATTCAATCATAATCCTTCAATGAATAGCTTGAACTCGGGCAATTCAACGGCTCAACAACATTTGTTGTATTCAAAGCAATTACAATCCCCAACAAGTACACACCACTCAATAACATCTACTCCAACATCATCAAAGACAAACACAACTACCCGTCGTGGTGCCTCTGCAACAAGATATCAGAGTTATTACAATAATAACATTCTTCTGTCAAACGCCTTGAAATCATCAGATAATTTATCACAAGTTATTGCGCATACCCCAAATACAGCTTCTTCATTGCATAAATCGTCAATATCAAGTTTTAATAACGCGAAGGAAGCACTATCCTCATCGTCTTCATCAGTTACTACAGCATCATTACATTCACCAATTCCACAACATGCATCTCGTTTCAAATTCGAATCTCAAGTTTATGATATGCTCGAAAAACCAAAATCAACGACTTCCAAACCAGCATCAGTGATATCTGAACTTTCAACGCCTGCCAAAGAAAGAACTTCCAGCATTGTCCAATCTTCAACAGTTTCCAAATCTCATAAAAAGTCCAACTCTCTACTGAAATCATTCAGTGCTAAGATCCGTCGCAACTCAGCATCATCATCATCAGCATCAATCTCAGCAACTGGCCCACCATCGTCATTGAGATTCAAGAGGGATCCTGTCCCAGATCAACAAATTGATGACGTAGAAATGGAGGGCGACAGTACTTTGACACCATTCGATCTAGGTGAACCGGGCCCAGCGTTGGACCTCACTACAATGACACCAAAGTATCATGATGACTACAACGGCTACTCTAGAAATTTCAGTAACGGAAACACTGATGATATGTCGGTGGTAAGTTCACCATCAAAGGGAAAAGTCTCTAAAAGAGAGGGACAGGAAAGCGCAAAGAAGTCAAGGATGACTTTCTTTGGATGGAGAAAGAAGTGAGTGAGGGACGATCTGAATGGTTTTAACATGATTTTAGCATGTCTTTTTGTTTGTTTTGTTTTTAGTTATGTGTCTTTTAAGCATCTGTGTTTTATTTTCATACCTTTTATGATTTCGCTCTTTGGCTGAAAGCCATCGATATAGTTTAATATCTCATTAATATAACTTCTGGTTGAATACTTATTGAATACTGGTTGGTGTTGTAGAGAGAAGCAGCATTGCATTGTCGTCACGTGCAACCCGCAAAGGGGATTTTTCGCGGGCTGCCTAATAAAGCCAGCCAATAAAAATCGCGTAAAATCAAATTTCGACAAAATCAAAACTTGCCCAAAAAAAAAATCAAACAATTTAACAGGAACAAACTAATCTACTACAACAACCTTCAAAGCAAATCAACAATGGTCGCTACTTTTACCTCTATTGTCAAAGCTGGTGACTTCATTCTAAGAACCCCTATCTTGAGGGCCATCTTTGTCCCAACCGCCAAATTCTTCACCGCTTACGCCGGTTACAGATCCTTAGGTTTAAGACTTGATGATGTTATCCATGATGAAAACCCAATCGTGGAAAAGGCTATTCAAAGATTGCCAGCCAACGAGCTATACGCTAGAAACTTCAGACAACTTACTGCTGCTCAAAACGCCATCACTCATCACTTATTGCCAGTTGAAAAGCAAGTTAAACCAGAAGAAGATAAACCATATTTATTACCATACTTGTTGGAATTAGAAGCCGAAGCTGCTGAAAGAGAACAATTAAACAACATTACTGTTTCCAAATAGAGCAGCTGATGTGTGTTTTCTTGAAAGAGGAGATGAAGACGTTACGATTCACGAAATGAAGGGTCTTAGAGATAAAGGGATGTAAATTTCAAAAATATTATTCATTCATGTATATTCCAATGTTGAATAGGTTCAAATGGGTCTGTCCATGGATCTTGAATCCTATCGGCATTACTATTATTATTTTGCCATTATAAAGAGATACAAGTCTGTAGTACTGCTTACTTTAGGATTGCATTTAAAACCAAGTATGTAAGATGTATAAGATGTATATAACGCTTTAATAATGATACTCATCAGTAGGAGCATCAGCTGTATTAGCGAATCCAACCTCTCTTAGCACATTCAAAGGTCCATCTTCTTTGATTAATTCTTTCAACTCTTCGTTCTTAGCAAGTAGCAAACCGGTATAACCAGCCGAGTTGATGCCTAGTTTGCCCTTATAGTACCCATCAGATCTAGGAACGACCATCATCCATTTTCTTGTGAAGATCACATTGTATGCAACTGGGTTTTCAGTATCTCTCAAGATAGTCAATGCTCTTTGCATTAATGAAACTAAGGCCATAGTTAGGTAATCTTCTTCGAATAACTGATCTTCATTTCTAGGCAATGGCAGCACAAAATGAGCGAATGGTAAATTCTTGCTCTGCAATGGTTCTCTGCTACTGGTTGCAATATATGGCTCCTCACCACCTGCAATAACGCTTGGGAATGGAGTGAAATTATCTGGGTATTTCAAGAATTGTAAATGTTTGTGAGGTTGTGATGCACCTGCGTTCTCACCACAATTGTAGAAGCCAAAGTATTTCTCATTCTTAGTCGATCCTTTCTCTAATGCGATAAGGATCTTGAAACTAGCAACTAGTTCATTTGGTGACAGTGGCGATGTTTGAGATTTAAATTCCTTTGTAGTTAGCAATAAATGATATGGAGTTATTGGAAACTTGTTCAATAAGATATTGAACTCATCGCCATAATTGGCAATGACAGTCATTGATGGCTCTGGTTCTAGGAATGGATTGAAACCTTTTGGACGCTTGATCTGTTCTGGATCATTCTCTTGAGTTGGCTTCTTTGCGAGTCCAGCAATCACACTAAGAGCAAACGGCGTATCTTCATCTTCAATGTACTCAACGGTTGATTCCGTGAAGACAACGTCTTCACTTTCGACAGCGGCGTCGTATTTCTCGGTGACGAGCTGTATGAAGTCCTTAGGCAAATCGAACTGGCTCATTATGGGGGTGTATAACTCGCAGCAAGTGCTATATTATGTGAAGCAAAGAAGTGAAAGATCGATGTCCTTCAAATATGCATACTTCTACACGGTGTCATGTGACGTCTGAGATCTGGTCACGTGCTGCTGCTATTTATATCTATCCTCTGTATACTCTATTCTATTCAGAATATACACATCAGAAGTCACGTTCATTATAAGCTATGGCTTAAAACCATTGGGCAAACTAGCTAGAATACTAGTCATGAGAAAAGGAAGTAGAGGTGGGTACACTGGCAGAATCACCTTGCTGTTGCTGATCCATTCCAACATGAAAGCCGGATCTTGAGTAGGGTGACCGCCGATTACATAACACTCCCGCAACAAAATTTCTCTCCCTCCAGCTCCGTCTAGACCGTAATTCTCTAGGCGGAGATTTAGGAAGAACGCCCTGCCGGAGGTCAGACAGGAGGACCTACTGTAAAAAATGCCCGCCCACGAAAAAAGTTGGTGCACCAGACAATACTTTTCTGTACGAAGACTGGAACGAATTACTAACCTCTGTTCTCCTATAATCGTCGTCCTTCCATTCGAGGTGTCTTGATCCGTTACAAATATCACAGTGATCCCAACTTCGTGCTTCGAAAGCTAGCAGACATCAATTTGAGTTCCTGGTTAGAATTCCATTGCAACGACGGTGCAAGATGTCCATGAATAACTCCGCTTCGACACTCGCAAAAGATATTGAACTAGAGAGCAGGATAAGAAATCCCGGCTCAATTCAAATCAATGTCGAAGGCGCCTTCATTGTCAACGATTTACATTACGAGGACTCAGACGCTGTGCCGGAAACGAACGATATAGCGTTACCTTTCCAAAAATCTGACATCTCTCATATCGCGATAGATATTGGTGGGTCATTGGCTAAAATTGTTTACTTCACGTCAAATAAAAGCGTGAATAATTCCAGGGAGGATCTAGGTCCACAGATATCCAAGAAGTTTGTCAATAATAATAATAGCTCGAGCTCAAGTGAGGAGGAGGAATGCGAACTTATAAACTCAAGTCATGGTGGTCGTTTAAACTTTTATAAAATTGAAACTGAAAAGATTGATGAGTTTATACAGTTCATTGCAAAGCTAATCAAGTTTTATAATCAAAAAGTTCATATAATGGCTACAGGAGGCGGGTCAGTTAAATTTTATGATCGGTTGAAAAATGAATTAAATGTTGAGGTAACCACAGAAGATGAAATGGAATGTTTGATTGCTGGTTTAGATTTCTTCATTACTGAGATCCCAAATGAGGTGTTCATGTACACTGAGCAAAACCCTATGGAGTTCATAAACAACGATGAAAAATCTAGCATATACCCTTATCTTCTGGTAAACATCGGTTCTGGGGTATCGATGATCAAAGTCACTGGGCCCTCCACTTTTGTTAGAGTTGGTGGGTCCTCATTGGGTGGGGGAACGCTCTGGGGGTTGTTATCATTATTGACAGATGCTGAGTCGTATGACGAAATGCTGAGTCAAGCGGCACAGGGCGATAATACAAATGTCGACATGTTAGTTGGTGATATTTACGGCACCGATTACAATAAGATCGGTTTGAAATCTACCACTATTGCATCGTCATTTGGGAAAGTGTTCAAAAAGACACATCAATCCCCTACAAAGGACAAAAGATCACAATTCAATCCCCAAGATATATCGAGATCGCTACTATATGCCATTTCTAATAACATTGGTCAAATTGCATATCTACAAGCCAAGATACATGATCTACATAATATTTATTTTGGAGGATCATATATAAGAGGACATCCACAAACAATGAATACTTTATCCTTTGCGATAAATTTCTGGTCACAGGGCAGGAAGACAGCTTATTTCCTGAGACATGAAGGTTATTTAGGAGCAGTTGGCGCATTTCTTCGAAGACAACCTGAAGGCTGGGGAAGATCAAATTCAGTTAAACTTGACGATGGGGCTAAGTCTAAAGTCAGAGATTTTTTGATGACCAATGCTCAAAAACACTAACTATTTGATGATGATAAAAAAAGCCCCTCTCTTGCATCTGCTATTTGTTGTTCTGTTTTTGCTGTTGCTGTTGCTGTTGTTGTTGTTATTTTTGTTCTAATTATATGGATGGCTTTTGTACTTAGATAGGTTGCATGAAGTTCATGAAGTCTTTGTCATTTAATTGTTGATGATGCGCGCAGGGGAAGTTGTGTGTTTCATCTATAGATATTTTGCATCTTGTTTTAAGACCTTGTAGATTGAATTAACTGCTTCAAATGCTGGATTTTTCCTCCCATTGGAATCTTCCATTACCCCATCAAGAACACTCTTCTCCAATAAAGAGTACTTAATATCGGCGATGCGACTGCTCTGACTGATTTTAATTGTGCATATTGCATCTTGATAATCTTTGAATTTAAAAGATATCTCATTTTCTGTATTGTTAAAGCTGAAGGCATAAATGTTGGCCAACTTACTGAATAAGTCTATTAGAACAGATACTTGCCCTGAAGATCTCAATAACTCCTGCTTTTGGGTTCTAAACGTTTCCTCTTCATCTTGTAATCTCTCGAGTGCCTTAATTTGTTCCACCTCTCTTGTCAATTTCTCTGTTTCAGAAACCAGATTCTTACTTCTCTTCAGATCATTCTTGATCTTCGTTATCTTGAAATCTTTGTCCTGTTCAAGTCCTCTCATTTTAGCTTGGACGTTTTCTCTTTTCAGTTTTGTCTCTTTGATTTTTTCTAACAACTGCTCATTGCTCAAATCCTCTAAGTTGAAATCAATCTGTAGATTCTTTTCCTTTAATTTTTCAAGTAGTGATACACTTGGGTCCTTCGAGTTGAAATCCATCACCGTATTATACACTTTATCAAGGTACGCGTTCTTCTCAAAGGTCTCAAAGATTAGGTTTAATAAATTCTCCTTCTTAAACTCAATATCTTCAAGATATTCCTGAGATACACGAGCCTTTGAATCTATTTGACTAGTCAAAGAATCAATTTCACCTTTTTTGTCAGCGAGGACCTGTTTTAATTTTTCACCCTTCTCAACAGCTTTGATTATTTCTTCCCTGTCAATTAGTTTCGAATCTGGATCTAGTATCAATCTCAAAAACTGTTCCTTGGATTCTTGCTCCAAGAACAAAAACTTCAGTCTTTCAAACCTATCAGTGTAACTCTTGATCAACTCATCAATAGCATTTGGGCTTGCTTCAGAGAGGCCAGCATCTTTTGCGAGCTTAGTTTTGGCAGTTTTGAGGAAACTGTTGATAAACTCGTTGAAATCAGATCTAGCTGTGACTATGGAAGATGAGTGAGCTAACTCGGTGATGTACTTTATGCGCTCTTTATATGGTTCCATTTTCGTTGATGTAGCCATTTTGATGATTACAAGATCGACTTTGAGTAGAAGCAAAGCAGGCAGCTAGTTGTTTGTGTTGTAAGCTCAAAACTTTTGGTTAGTGTTCTTTGTTTTTGTTTTTGTTTTCCTTTGTTTACAATTTGTTTGTTTACCTTTGGGTTTCTGCTTACTCACAAACGAACATGCCCATATTTTTTTTTTTTTAATTCTGAACAATAAGTCCGGAATACCAGACTGCTAATAGCATGCTTTGTTTCAGTATCCGGGTTGAACAGTAAGTACTACGCTTTTTTTCTGTCATGACATAAAATGATGAATTATAACATAGAATACAAACCAATTTCTCGGTTAAACAGGTGAACTTAGTTCTCTGATTTGATTGCAGTCGGATTGACTTTATTATTTACAGCATTAGATTGTGGTGGGACGGATGAGCGTCCTGACTGTCCTTTGAATGACTGATTGGACGGAGGTGGTGTCTGTCTATTACCGTTGTTGGCGCTGTCGCTCGAGCTCATCGGTAATGAAGACGCAGCTCTTAATGGTGATGACACTGGTTGAGCAGACTGCTGCTGTTGCTTTTGTTGAGCATGAATTCGCTGTAGTTGTTGGTAATAGACTTGTTGTCTTTGATGCAAGATGGACTCCTTCAAGGTTTCATATGCCTTCGATAACAACATACTACCGAATCTGATCACTTGCGTTTCATTTGAAATGGAATTCAGTTTAGCTGGATCATCACTAAATGGTTCAGTAACTGGATCATAGGAATTAATATCAGAATCAAATTTCCAACGATCTTCAAATCTTTCCTGAGCATCTTGCATCTCAATGTCTTCATCACTATGTTCACCAAATACCTGATCTTCTTCGTAGTTTCTGATCAGAGCTTTTCTATCAATATAAACTTGACCCAATCTACCAACTCTTTTTCTCAAAGTTAAGACAGGCTCACTGGTATTGACAGAGTCCTGTAACAAAGGATTATATTTTTCGGGAATGAACTTTTTGGAAATAGTTTTAGTTTCTGGTTCAAACATAAATCCCTCATTATCCTTGCTACTTGGCCCCTTGTTCAAAAACCTATCAATGTTTGGAATATAACCGCGACTATGAATGTCAAAGAAGGATGAGGTAATGGAAGAATAGGGGGTATGGTTCTTGTCCAGAATATCCTGATTTTGAATGTTTATTTCAAATAATGGGTTATGTGGGTCATCTGTGAAATTGGTGAACTCGATATCAAGGTTTTTCCTCTTTTTCAACTTCTCTTCAACAAACTTCTGCATCGTCACGTCTTTATTCTTTAGTAAGTGTTGAACAGTCTCAAGGTCCATATCCGGGATCTTTGAAGGCGGTAACTTAACATAAGGTTGAAATTGCTGATGACCATCGGTTCCAGCCAGATTCTCATTAACAGGTCCTTGTTGTTGCAGTTGCTTAGTACGGTCTTGAATGTTCGCATTGTTGCTCGTTTTAGACAGACCTTTCTTATCTTTCCTAACGTCTTCAATAACCTTAGGTTCAGGAGGAACGACTTTCTTCTTCTTATGAGCGATAAGATCATCATCACTATCTGTTATACCTAGTTCACGTTTCAACACTTTCACCTTACATCTCAGTTCAAATATGTCACGTTCCGTTTGAATAGCTTCCAATCTTTTCAATTCTCTTTGAGCAACTAGTAAGGTCAAATCTTTAGTAGCTTTCAATTCTTGATAAAGTCTTATTAACTTATCAGAACTCTGGGTATCGGCTCTTCTTGTCTTTCTCTGTTGTCTGAACTGACGCTGTCTGAAACAGATATATGCATCAGTATCGTCTTCTCCAGTGAATTTCAATATTGGGGTTATGGATTTACCTAATCTTTCAATCTTTCTCTCCTTGTAGTATTCATAGACCTTTTCACCGTAATGATCAAGTAACTCGTTTATAGTTCTTGGGGCCTTAGGAGAAGATGCATGTGCGTCAAGTTGGGTGACAAATGGATGAACGTGCAACTCTTCAGCTAATGTCTTGTTGATATTCTCAACTGATGACCTATCAACTTTCAACAAGGCCAGCTTAATGTCACCTAAAGAAAGTATCTGATAAGGATCCGTTACCAGGAACGGCTGTTTTTCGCTAATCACTTTTTCAAAGTTGAATATTATTATTTCAAACTCATTGTCAGTTAGAACAGCTTTTTTACTCGAAATCAATTCTTTGTTGAACTTAACCAGAAATTCATCATCAACTTCATCCATGTTATATAAGCAACCAGCATAGTCTTCAACTTGACATGAGGATTTGATGTAAGAGTCAGGTTCGATGAATTTACCTTGATAGTACTTCTCAGCTTCAGGCCACACCTTCGAAGCATCCGGTGTTGGAATATAAGCCTCTGATTTAGTTGTTCCACCAGTATTCTTCAAAATCTGCTGTAAATGGACTTCTTCTTCTTCATTCTTCTCCACACCTGTCTCTATTTCTTGTATATCACGTTGTTGCAAGTCCTCATTGTCAATATCGGATATCTGGCTCTGTTTGAATATCTGAAGCGTCTGCTTTGTAGAGATTTTACGCTGGCGAAATCTGTTCCCAGCGGAAGATGGTGCAACCACCATTGGAACTGAAGCTCGGGACTCTTTTCCTGTTACTTTTCAGTGTGTATATGCTATCCAGACTTCATCCAAACTATAGCCTTACTATAGTGTTACCACAGTTACCTTCTCGTTTCTTTTGAGTACCGAAAACCCCCGAGAAGAAAAAAAAGGGGGCGAATTCCAGGTAAACCAAGTAAACAGCGAAAAAACAGCTAAATGCAAGCCTTGAAATGAGATTAATGGGACTTTAAGTGATGCTCTGACTGATGACAATCTAAAGCCGTTGAAATCCCTTCAGATTTCGACCAAATTTGATTGAGTTGAGCTGATTTTAAAATCTCACTCGCCTTCAGTTTTTCGTCGGTTTTGCGGTTTTTGTTTGTTGACGACAACTGAAAAAAAATTCATAGCGAAATTTTAGTATGGTTGTTGCGGATTTTTTTTTAGCGCAGCGCGCAGTGTGTCTGTTCGCGAAACGTGATGTTTATACAGGAGACAAACACCTCCTTGAGAGCAAGAACAATAACGATATCAATGATCCATTTCATGGACACTATACAATATCTAAAACCTGTTCTAACATATTCGTGATATGCGCCACCGATGTGTCGATCGTTTTGAACCCACTGACAATGTCGTCATATTTTACTTTCAATTCATCGTTTAGAATCACCTTGTTGACATTATCAAAGGACAAAGCAGTTGATTCATTATCGTTGAATAGATCATTCTTGATACTGATTATCTCGAAAAATGACCAGTTCTTCCTCAATTTCTCTATCTTCGTTAAGTTTAAATCAGTTTTATTCAAGTCTATTGTCTTGATCAAATGATTATTAAGAAGTTCCAGCATTAGCTTCATTGAATTTTGCAAGACTCTAAAGTTGTAGTAGACTTTAGAATTTCTTAGCTCAATCTTATTGATTGATGTCTTTTGTATCATTGTTGAAGATAACTTTCTGTTTGGATTTTGAAAAACTGCCTTGACATCTCGATCTGTTTCCAGATAATTCAACAACTCATTGTATAAATCTTGGTACAACTCTTCAACCTTGTCTTCGAATTTGCTCAAGATCTTGAAGATGATACTTGAGAATTCTTTTCTAAATTGTAAAGAGGTATTCAATATGAAACAAACATTGTTCAAAAACATTTTAAATTCCGCAAAGAATTTAAACACCTTTGTGGTCTTGGTAGTCTCGTTTGGTGATGTGCTTTGTAGCTCGAAGTTTTCATAATGTGAAATGTCCAGATTCGAGAATTCAAAGATCTCTAACGAGTTTATTTCTTCCACATCAGCGATATAAAGGACGGTGAAAGCTTCTTCTAACAAAGGCAAAAACTCATTACTCATAAAATCGTTAAAAAACTTCAAAGGATCATCTTCAAACTCAGGAACCAATAATGTCAAACCTTGGATGAAAAGAAGGAAGGGCTCTAGGATGTACCTCATATGCAAAATACTTGGAGGTATAATTTTGGACTGCTTGAGGAACTTATTATCCTCAATGTATGGAGAATCAACTGTGTTTAGATCGTTGGAATTGATGAACCCAGGAAATAGGTCCTGTAATACTGATTTCAACTCAACAGTATGATCATTGTTGTAATCGACATGATAGAACTGAAATAAAGAGTTGGGCTGTCTCGTAGTGGTAGGGTTAAATGTAACTGATGAACTAGAATCATCCATCGAAACATACGTCAAAATCAAGTTCTTGATTTCAACTTGAACAACTTTCCATAATTTCATGAGATCAATTGTGGACGCTTCCGGTAAAGCTGGGTTTGATGATTGGTCTTCTCTCTTGAGAATAAAATGGGAGACATCTGGATTGTTGACTTCGAATTTTTGGTTTATCACGACAATAACTTTGATACATTGCTTCAAGAATAGTAACTTTTTGAAAAAACTCCAAAACAAATCTTGAATCACAGTCGAGCTATAGTTATCTGTTGATAGTTTAGTCAGCATATGACTTTGAACAGATGAGCCCAATGTAATCGAATTCAAACTCTTTATAATCTTAGCGTGTCTCACTTTTGTATCCTCAACAACTCTGTTAATCAATTGGTTTAATTCGGTAGCAATTCTTTCAATGAGAATATTAAGAGCTAGCTGTAATTTCCCTTGGTTATGCAGGATTGATAAGATGCTCAAAATTTGATTGAATGGATTTGTCTCGTCCAGCATGTTAATCTCTGACAATTCGTTCTCTTCATCATTGAGTTCGCTTGTTGTGCTCTTCATTAGGTAGCTTACAAATTCTTCCACTCTTGCTTGACTTGAATGTGCACTGTCAGAAATGTCAATGTCTATGGAATCAATTAGATATTTCTCAATGGTTGAGTAGGGAACACCATCCTTGTTTCCAAGGTCAATGGAATGGGTGTTGAAAGTGTCAAATAGCTTTTTGGAGTATATAACATTGTGTAGTTCTTCAACTAAAATCTCAAACAATTGGCCTTCTTGGACTTCGAAAAATTCTTTCAAATTACCTAAAGCTGGTAACTCCCATAGATTAAACTTATTAGCAGCTTGAGCAGCCTTGTGTAACAGGGATTGAGCCTTTGAGTAGTTTTTAGCACTTATTTCGTTTTCAACATCTTTAGAGATCGTTTTCAAGTCATCAATTGCGTCCAATATGGCAATCATGTCGTTGTATGTTTTCAGATTGTCGTTGAGCTGAGATATTGAATTAGGGTCCTTTTCATTTAGAAACTCCACCGTGTTTTGGACATTCTCCTTGACATTGTCCACGACAGCCTGGGATCCTGAGATTCCATTGACTATCGATCTGTAGGACCCAATGCTTTCGTTGAAACTGTGAAAGTGTTCATTAACAGCTAGTTTCAGCCCATTTGAGATCCGATCCTTCAGTTCAAGAAATTCACCGCGTCTGTGAGCCAACCCAACTGAAGTGGTGTCCAATAAGGGAAGTGCGATGTCCAATGGGTTTGAGTCTTCGTATATCGTCTGCTTCCAGTCCAGTTGGACATTTCCCAAGAGAGCTGGTAATATGTTAGAAATTTCCATGA
The DNA here is from genome assembly GCA_030567455.1 of Komagataea norvegica. Classification (NCBI taxonomy): domain Eukaryota; kingdom Fungi; phylum Ascomycota; class Saccharomycetes; order Phaffomycetales; family Wickerhamomycetaceae; genus Komagataea; species Komagataea norvegica. Next base: position 82,307 of record JAJLSD010000017.1, read on the forward strand.
TGCACTGATTAGTGTTTGGGCAAGTGACATACTGTCCACGTCCTTCAAAGAACGCTTCATGCGGGCCTTCTGTTCCTCATTGGCTGTATTAGTCGAGAGAGATCTATCTCTTAGAGACTGCATATCAAGTGAGTAGGCAGCCGGGGATCCAAAACACTGCACCTGTCACAGCTGGCAACGCACACAAGCCAGTAAAAGCTGTTCGATCCAAACAAAACGAATCCATTCGCGAATCGCTGCATAGAAGCACCGGTCTAACAAGCGGTCTAACAAGCGGTATGAGCGCTGGCGCGCCTGTTCGGCTTAACATGCGACAAGATGCGCCTACAGCCAATTAGCCGTTGTGGGAGTCTCTTTGTCCACGAGGACTGCGTCTCACATGGCCTCTCTGTGCCTGGACTGTGTATAGTGAGTGGCTTGAGAATGAGCAGCAGATCACGCAATGCAGTGCTTATCATGAGAACCGGTACTGCATCGCCGCTTTCGATCAATTGCGACTTGTAGTCTTCTGATCCCGTATATACAAGCTAAGTGCATACTTGCCTCAGACCAGATTGACCAGATATACTGGCAAAAAATCTTTATAATTCAATAGTTTTAACTCGAATCAGTATCGTTAGGCACTACCAATAACGCATCGAAAGCTCATCATGGCACCGAACGTCGAACAGATCACTTGGTCCCACATCACCCCACAGACAATCAACACCGTCTTGACTGTGGCAGGTTCTGATAGCTCCGGAGGTGCTGGTATCGAGGCAGATATCAAATCAATTACTGCTAACGGTGCATATGCCCTTACTGCAATCACTGCATTGACTGCTCAAAACACCAAAGGAGTTACAAAAGTCCAGCCTACTGACAGGGACACCTTGAGACAGATCTTCGAAGCCAATTTTAAAGATATTAGAATTGATGTTATCAAGACAGGTTTGCTGACTCCAGATGCGGTTGAATTACTTGCCGAATACGTTGATAAGTACCACGTTGGTAGACCAATTGTTGTCGATCCAGTCTTGGTTGCTACTAGCGGTGCACAATTGGGTAAGAAAGAAGTCATATCTCTTCTGATTGAGAAATTGGCTAGTAAGGCTACCTTATTAACTCCAAATTTTATCGAAGCTCAAGAAATCCTAAAGTTGAAAGATGTTGCCATTGAAGTGAATACTGTGGATGATTTAACTAAAGTTGCTAAAAAAGTTGCAGAGATCACTGGTGCTAAGAATGTCTTGCTTAAAGGTGGCCATATCCCTTGGTCAAATGAGAAAACCAAAATTACAGACATTAAAGAGCAAAATGAAAATGCATTTGTTACAGATATCCTCTACTCTTCAATCAATGATTCTTTCAAAATATACAAATCTGAGCTAATCAACACAGAAAACACACATGGCACTGGTTGTACACTTGCATCCACCATAAGTGCCAACATTGCCAAAGGTTATTCCATCAATGAATCAGTCTATAAAGCAATCAGATATGTTCATGGTGCTATTGTTTCAGCATCCAATGTAACCAATGACAACAGTGATAAAAACGGCCCATTAAATCACTTTTTCAACATCCCATCCTCTGCTTTGCATACATCTGGTTTCACAGAGGGTCATTTTGTTGACTATTTGATCTCACATCCTACAGTCGCACCAATCTGGGACCAATATGTTAATCATCCATTTGTGGCTAAAGTAGCAGATGGTTCTTTAGCACGTCATAAATGGGTCAGGTACGTTTCTCAAGATTACCCTTATTTAATCTCTTATTCCAAGGTTCATGCAGCAGCGTTGAACTTTGCCCCAGATTTAAAAAGTATCACTAGAGAAATTGAAATCCTGAATGAGATTAAAGTTGAATTAGATCATCATACGAAGAGATTAGCTGAGCAAGGTGTCACTGATCTCGATTGCTTAAAATTCAGTAAAGCTGGCCAGGCTTATAGTGACTACTTGTTCAAAGTTGCAGCAGATGGTGATTGGTTAGAAACTATAGTTGCTTTAGCACCATGTTTGATTGGTTATTACGTTGCCGCAGTTAACGCTAAGGAAATAACAACTGATAACGTGACTTTCAGAGAATGGATTGAACTGTATAGAGGTGAAGGTTTTAAAAATGCTGTTGATATAGATAGTTTAAACCTGGAGAGACACGCAGCTGGTATCAGTTATGAAAAATCATTAAAGCTGGTTAAGATATTTGCTGATGTCACTTTATTAGAAGTAGAGTTTTGGAACGATGCATTACACTATGAAGAGCCATAAGAATATTGAATAACAATCTTAGATTAACCACAATCAGAATTTAGTTTCTCTGTACAATTTATGGGCTTTTATATAGCCTTCTATTTCACTTAATGTTGAGTCACTCCATGTTGGTCTGCTCTCTTGCACGGCCTTCCGTATTTCAGAGGAAGATACATGCAAAGTTTTGTCATCCCCATTGACCATATAGATAGATTTAGCCCAACTCTGCGGTAAATCTGGCTCCTTCATCCCATTTTTGAGGTTATCATAAAAGAGAAGCTGCTCCTTTACATCAAAGTCTTTATCATCCACCCTCGTTAAACAAAATAACTCGTTTTTTTTCATGAATTCGCCCAATGATTCCTTTAGGCTCAATGGTCTGTAGTATTTCTCATCTAGAATTCTAACTAACGTATCAAAACCTAGCAGAAAGGTATATATTTTATCACTAGCGAAATGTTCCCTAATACTAGTTGCCTTGTCAACAAATTTAGCATGTTTAGTTAACCCAACATGCACCTCAACGTTCAACCGTTTGCAAATGTCATTCGCCAATAAACACATCATGTTCAGCCTATCTTCAAAAGCCGCTGGTTTTGGAACCATTTTATCTGCATTTTTCACTGACAGCAGCAATAGTACAACTGATGCGTCAAATCCGGGGTGCTCCAACGATTTCCTAATGATGGAGTAGTGTCCTAGATGGGGCGGATTGAAAGATGAATCGAGGATAAGCACCCTTTTGAAACTGCTCTCTGGGGCAGTCGATGTTGAATGAACCACTTTAAAGTGGCTACTTGAGTCCAAGAACTGCTTGAGGGGGAGCTGAAATCTATTCCTTATCATCTGAGCTGCTAAATCAATTCAATTGATCACTTTGACTTTGCAAAATGATGAAGAACGCATGTTTCTTCTTAGGTTTTGCGATTCGTGCCCTTAGCAAGGCTGTAAACTGTTACTGACACAAATAAATAAAGACAATTACAGATAAAACTAAAACAACTAATGTACATATTCAGTGATGTCTATACAGTAGGGGTAACCCCAAAGTGTAAAGAGCAAATCAAAAACCATAAATCAGATATAACTCATACAACAATCAATCGTTTATAACACCATCCAAATGGAACCACTGGTAATGACTGAAATAATGACAGCAGTGATAATCCCAGCACCTGCTCTGTCACCACTGGTGATGTCTAGTTTACCACTGTCCAAAGATGTTTCACCAATAGTGGACAAACCTGCGTCAGCGTCTCCTACCGAACTACCACCTGTAGTATTCGTATACGGTGTGTCTGAGCCGTAGCCACTGACTAGAACGTTTTGAATCACTTCTAAAGCGGACATCTGTTCACCAACACCATAATAACCATCCCATCCAGAATAACTCCAATCAAGACCACAGGTCATGCCATCAGTACCACCAACACAAGTCTGAGCTGCAGCTGCAGCCGATGTAACGAGCAACGCATGAATTTCATCACTGAATTCAGAAATCAAAGCTTCAGTATGACCTAGTGCTCTTGCAAAGAAAGATTTGAAAATTCTTTGATCATTGTTACAAGTTCCTGATGCTTGACAGGCTCTTTCGTACATGACACTATCATTGAAAAACACTTTAGAACCCTGGAATACATCATTTGCTCTCTCGTACCATTTGTCCTCACCAGTGGCATTGTAGGCATATGCACTACCTGATAATATCAGAGCATAATTATAAGTCCATTCAATCTTGGTGATAGAACTACAATTATCCTCAACTTCAGCACCATCGTAAATCAAGGCAGTACCATTATCTGCGTCTAGGAATCCAATAGTCACCAACCATTCGTAAGCAGTATCTGCAACGTCAAAATATGTTTCATTTCCGGTATATCTACCCAATCTTGTAGCAAGATTGTATAGACACGCAGTGGAGATGGTATTTTTGTAGTTATAACCTGAATTCCACGTGAAAATTTGCCATCTTAAACCACCTCCACAGTAAGAATCATCCCATCTTGCCCACATCGTGTTATAAACAGCTTGAGTCAAGGCTAGCCAGCCAGGAATATCACCTGTTGGATTCGTGAAGTTTCTTTCAGTTGCCTCCATGACAGCGAGACCCCAAAACCCTTGATCATCATTACCTTCTGTGGTAGATTGATTTGAAGGGATGTAGTTATTGTCGTCACCTCTCTGAGCGAGTAATGATTCATAAATCAAGTCCTCGTAGTCGTCATCATCACAAAAATACCAATAGTCAACCATACCACCCCACATACCACCAGCATGCCACCAGTAGTATGGATCACTTAACAAACCGATACCTTTGGAGAAGTCCAGATAGTTCATTGCACCTTCGGCAACCAGTTTAGCTGCGGCACATACGGACTCTTTAGAACTCGTGTCGAGTTCTATAGCTGTCGCGATCTGGAGGGACACCAGCACAGACAGTAGATGTGTGAGTTTCATATGCTATATAAATTTCTTTGTTTGACGTATGTATGGGCAGTGAATTGTCTTAATTCTTGGTTCTAAACTCTCTTGGTTCTTGGAAAATGTCAAAGCCCGTAACGATTCTTGTGTTTCTTTTTGCTACCGGTATCAGATCCCTTGAATGAACTAAAGATGTAAAGTGTTTAATGAGTGATATGGTGCTGCGAAACGTTGGTGATTACAAAGGCTGCTACTTTGTTGAAGAACAACCAGATTGGTACACTCTATTTTTTTGCAGCTGCTCAATGTCAAACCAAAAGAGATTGGTACCAAAAATAAACAAGAAAAGATGCGGAACTGCCGCTTCGGGAAAATTACCGGATCTGTATTGCGGATCTCCCTTGGTCCTGTGCCTGGCAGTGTTGCGCATGCAGAATCTAGATGCCGCAGAGCGTATTTATAGCGTATTTATAGCTTAAACCGTTTATTTATCTAGTGGATTCTATAATGTCCCAAGTGTAATAATTAAATATGCAAATATCAAAGCTGCACTAGCCTTGTGGCTGATTCCCTTGATGGAAGCAGAGTTCGCAACGTCCTCGATGACTGAGCCGTTGGAAAAGAAGTAACGATAGTTGTCGAAAGGTTTCGGAAATAAGCCTTCCTTCGACAAGTCTTTGAAACTCCATTCGATGGCATTCTCCGTCTTATAGTTCCAGAAAATCCACCCGGAGGACTGCGCAGTATATTCAACTAACTGGATCTCAATGAATTTACGGATATCTGCTTTATGCTGATCACTGAAATCATCATAGTTTAGCACATCGGAACAATTTCTGGCACTCGATTGATCTTCATTCTTTTTGTTAAAGAACACAGGCTGTTTGGAGTTATCAGGTGGAGAGTTTGCAACTAATTGAGACTCGTTAAAAGTGTTGTCATATCTGGCACCTGTGCCAACACCATTCAACCACTTTGCACAGTCAGTAATGGCACCGGACCATTCACCAACTAAGGAAGGATGGTATTTTTGTGTCTCACCAATACTTTTAGCATAGTTTCTGATATCTAAACTTCTCATGTTGGATGACTTCTTCAATTGATCAACTGTAAAGATCTCATAATGATGATGATCAAAGATGATGTCATGGAAATCAGTGAAATTGGTGTATTTTGACGAGACATTTTTATAGTCTTTGTTGAAATGTTCGTTCCAGTACCCTATTGGTTGAAATGCCTCTTGTAAGACAAACGTATTCTCAGAATCAAATTCATCCCTAAATGTTTCATAACTGGTATAGTAGAATTGCAACAGTTTTTTTTCATCTAGTTTTGGACTCAAAGGCTCATTGACTATTTCGATACCAATGATAGTATCAGTATAGTTATCACCACCATATTTGCCGTAGATATAGTCCAAGGTCTTGTAAGAGAGTTCAATGTTTTCTTTAGTTTTCTGCCAGTCAACATCACCTCTTTTACCAGAGTTGTCGAAACCATTTTGTGATCCAGGTAGACCATGTAAATCAAACCAAACCTTGAGATCATTCTCCGCCGCCCATTCTAGAGCCTGGTCAAAGTATTTCTCTTGTCCTTGAACATAAGGATCATCATCCAGTGTGAAAAAGGCCCAGTATCCAATAGGAATTCTGACCAAGTTAAATCCATAGTCTTTGATATCCTTGAAATCATCCTTTGAGATCCACGAATCCCAGTGTTTTCCTAGCTGTCTGGCGGCTTCCTCTTTACCTAACTGGGCAGTGAACGCGTACTCATCAACAGGGATCTTCGATTCATCATCACCAAACTGTTCAAACAATGAAGGTGAAATGAATGGCTCAATAAGGAACCAACCACCTAAAGAGATACCGTTGATCTTATCATTGACATAGTCCCAATTAGAATCTCTTTTGGCGAACGCTGCGAATGCCGTTGTCAGAAGAAGTGATAAGGTGATGAAACATATCATTCCTTTGAAAAGATGAAGCAGACAGTGACGTACGCTAGTATTCGAAGTTGTGGTTTCGGTTTCGATCAAGAACTCAAGAATTGATTATGTGCAATTTGTTTTATTCTAACCTCACAAACGCACGAATGAAAAACAATTTTCGTGTATGATATCATCCCAGTGAGAAACTCAAGTGTTTATAACTCTCATATTGAAGCTGGAGGTCAAATGCAGATCATTACGCTGTGAGATTCACGCAGAACAATAGCTGTTCGAATTTAAAGTTTAGTTGCTTTTTGCTCCTGGAGGACTCGAGACCCTGGAACTCGCCTAACAAAGATGTGTCACAAAGTCCGACCGTGTAATTTAACAAGATACAGGTTTGCATATCTCGGTTGGTCAACTTGAATGCCGTGCAGTTCAGTCATTGATCCATGGCTATGTGCCCTGTAAGCCTCTGAAGTGGCACTGACCCCGGAATCTTCACTTTTTCTGGAATACCACTGCACTACTCCCTTGAGGGGTGTGTTGGGGTTTCCCAATGAGAGAATATACTCAGTCTATACAATTTCGGTGGTCATTTAGAGCCCACGTCCCCATAGTGGTTTATGCCTCCGGTATCAGTCTAGCAGTATTTAAGAGACATGGTATAAGGTGTATTTCCCTCCCGGTTTCCTCACGCTCATCTCACTGATACGATGAGTTTACTAGGGAAGACGATCCTGATTACAGGCGCAGCTTCTGGCAATGGTCTTGAACTAACGAAAGAGTACCTAAAGAAGACCGAAGGTAATGTCAAACTGATCTTAATTGATATTAACGCAGCAAGACTAGATGAATTGAAGCTGGAATATCAAAACAAATACAAGACGCTAACTGATGATAATATATATGCGTCATATGGTGACTTATCATCCAATGACAGAATTATTGAGTTTTTTAACAAAATTCCCTCACATCTAATCAATGACCTGGACATTTTAGTGAACAATGCTGGTCTTGCGAAAGGGTTGGATAGAATTGGTGATATCAAACAGTCTGATATTGATTTGATGTTCAATACCAACACTCTAGGCCTGATCTCTTTGACACAATTGGTGGTGCCAATTTTCAAGAAGAATGATAAAGGTACAGTGGTTAATATTTGCTCTTTAGCAGCCGAGGACCCATATCCAGGTGGAGGTGCCTATTGTGCAAGTAAAGCTGCTGTGAAGACGTTTACATTCGTGTTAAGAAGAGAGCTGATCAACTATAATATCCGAGTGGTCTTGATAACACCCGGAATTATCAAAACAAACTTCAGCAATGTTAGGTTTGAGGGAGATACCGACAAGGCCAATGGAATCTATAAAGACTACGAGCCTCTTGATCCTGCAGATATAGCAGATTTGGTTGTTTATATCACCTCAAGACGTACTAATGTCACAATCAGTGAAGCGATCATCCTTCCTACTCATCAAGCAACGATGAGCGATAAGGCGTGGAGATGAAATATGGTTATATACTAATTCATATATCAGAAATAATCAAAGCCCAAGCCTCTATGTCCCAACGGCACCTGTAACAAAACAAAACAAGTCTCATTGTAGCATTACATGGGCCATGGATAATAGACTCCAATCCGATCTCGCTTACATAATATATTATTGTCTTCAAAATTTACAAAAGATTTCCGACTTTATTATGAGTTATTTATCACTATTTGAGTCATAATCAGCGGTCTGTCGCTTTAGCAGTGAAGTTTAGGAAGAGTGGTTGCCTTTGGCTATGGAAAAGCCTAAGAAGCAGTTCAAATCACAGTCTGTGAACGATTTGTTCCGGCAACAAGCTGCATCAAAAGCTGCCGGCTCCCATTCAACATCTACAAAGTTGGAGAGAAGTAAATCTCCGGGAAATACCAAGTTAAGACTCGTATCCAAAAAGACCAGAACAGCAAGTACAGTTACGCTCTCGAAGCTAAAAAAGATATCTTCAACCTCATCTTCTGTCTCACCAAAATCGAATCCAGAAACTCCTCTGAGTATTAGTCCTTCACCAGCTCCTTCTTCTGAAGATGGAGCAAAGGAATCCAAGAAGAAATTAGAGGATATAGAACCGATACAGAAACTGCCAGAAACGATTCGAAATTCAATCAATTTGAACAATAACACTGCTGTTGGGAGTGATGATCACCAAGAGCCTGCTAATGGTAGCACCATCAATAATCCACCAAAATCACGATTTAATTGGAACGAGAGCATGACAAGTAGTGCTAGTTCTGGCATGGATTTGTGGGACGATTTACAGAAGGATCTAGAGAATAAATACAAGCAGGATAGTTATGTTAACCCCCCGGGACAGGATCATACCACATGGTCTCCAAGCTCAAAAATATCAAGTTTTAGAAATAGCATAGGAACACCATTGAACCGATCACCATTAACGAGGCCAGTTGAGTCATCTTTGTCTTCACCATTTTTCAATGATTTAAATCAACCTCCTCATTCCTCATTCTCATCCAGACAAAAATCTGAGATTTATACTTCAAGACCTACTTTTACAAATAACGACCATTCACATACACCAACTAGTGCAGCTAATGTTGGAGAATTTTGGAAATCTCCAAGCATATGGAACTCACATGAAGAAAGACAGCTATCCACAAAGTCAGATTCAGTGCTCAGTTGGTCTCCCTTCGATATTGACTCTCTCAACTTAGAAGATCCCCGTTCGAAACATAATGCTTCTAATTCACTGAGACACCAACATTCCTTCGACGTTGGCTCAAGATCAAGATTTTTCCCCGGAGGCCCTGATGATCATCAGCCTCCATTTCAACCGCAGTTCACGCAACAGCACCAACCACCTATTAGCACAGGAGGATCTATAGATTTCCCATCTAACAGAGGTGTTTCAAATCCATTGGTACCTGTTCAACATCAGCCGAAACCTCACCATCAGCAGAACTATCCGTTGATATCACATGTCCAGTCTATCCCTTCATTTGTCGGGACATCTCCAATACAGCAGCCAGCTCCTCGACAGTTTCCAGACAGACAGAAGACTTCAGAACCAACTATGCCTCAACTTAAAGAACAGATACCCACGGAGCTCATAGTGTCATCTGCCAAGATAGGGGAAGATATATTCTCGTCAGCGTCGTCTGAGCAACAGAAGACAACCATCCCAGTGTCTTTACCCTTATCATCTAGAGACTCTTCATCTGTGGAGAAACCAGCCACGAGGACACACGACTACGAGTTGCCACATTACCCTGAAGGGTTTGCGTCGACATTTTACAAGCGAGGTATCAACAACTTCATGTTCATTAGAGAACTACAGCCGAAAATCATCACATCGAAGTACAGTGATAGTGTGGAGGTGAGACTGACGTTCCCGGCGTGGGACGAGGAATACAGAATGAAGTCAGGAAAGGTTGATATCGAGATGAAAGAACTTGATGGGAAGCTTGGCGGACTCAAAGTGAGCAAGGCTCCGCCTGTCAAGAAACCCTTCCGCTCAGGCTTTAACCGGGGCTTATACAAGGAAAGACGTGTTTAGTTTAGAGATATTTTAGAAGTCGTTTTGCTACGCACTGTAGTCCATCCATGCCATGCATAATAATGATAGTTTTTAGTCGCGAATCGCACTGCAGACCCCAGCTCCAAGCCATGAAAAAAAATAGTGTCAAACCACACATTAACCAGACTTCTTGGAGATCACAAGACTAGGTTGGCCACACAAGAACATAGCTCCTCTCTCAAAGACTTGATGTACAGCACGCCGAATATACCTGCACAGAGCCTGAATATTTCCCAACTGATACGGGAGTCTCTACCGGGGCTCTCGGGGAACTTCAGCGTTTACCAACTGACTTCTGGGACCCTTTCGTTACCAAACGTGGAGTTCCCTATAGCACATCCTTCATTCTATCTGACGAATTTCACTATGGAGGACATGGAGTACTACCAGCAGATAATGAGCAACGTGACATACATGGTACGAGACGTTGGGCTGGTAGCACCAGATAAAGAACCGTTTGTAGGAGGTGTTGTATCGTTATCGATAGTTCTGTCAGGTGTTGTGACAGCTAGTTGGATGCTGTTTCTGCTCGTGCTGCTGAGCTCGAATACGATACCAAACTCCTTGATGCTAGCTAATCTGTTCCATGCTGTTGGGCACAGTGTTCTGCTCTCCGAGCTGACGGACCATTTACAGACACAAATAACGAAGAACTTTCAAGACACTACAGAGCTGCGAAATCTTTTCACTTCATCAACGAGTTTTATTCTCGTCAAAACATTCACTGTGCTTTTCATTTACATATCATGGGTGGATTTGCTGCAACAGGTGACGAAGTACGAACACAGGAAGAAATCACTTTTGGCAGGACTGGGGCTAAGTGTTCTTGCATTTTCATTTTCATTGCCTTACGAATTCCTCTTCAAGTCAAACGATCATGGAAGTAAAGAGTTTGTGGTCATCAAGGTATTCCATTACACTTTCAACCTCCTACTCTTGACTTGGTTCAACTACAGAATCGTCAAGTTTACGATAGAGAAGAAGAAGTTTGCATATCACAGGAAATCTATGGCCCTCGCATTGTTTGCATTATTCATATTAGTAGCACCATATGCATTTACGTTGGTGGATATAATATCAGACTTATTGAGAAGTTGGTGTTCCTATGTGGCTGTATTTTCAAATTTATGTGTCACTGTTATCATATGGGAATGGCTACATACGATACGAAGCTTGGAAAGAAAATATGAAACCAAGGCAATATTGGGAAGAAGAATTTCCAATGACAGCTTTACACAAGCTGATCAAAAGAGTAATGCCGATAATTCAAGTTATATTTTGAAGTCTCTGAATATAGTTGCATTTTTCATTTACTTGAACTCCAAAGTTTCATCATTTTTCCAAAGCCTGATCAAGAGAATAACTGAGAAATTTTCTAAAAACGCATTCAATAGTGACAATTTTGCTGACAGTGCTCATTCTAATCAAGATGTTCTGCTATACGAACTTCATTCCATGAGAAACTCATCACAGCATTCACACGATCAGATGTCAGATAATATCTCTTTGGTTGGGGAATACCCACAATTCAACGTTGATTACCGATACTTGAGAAACACACCATCCACTGGCTGCGATACCAGGAGGGCAACACCAGCCACTTTTGCGTCTGACCGGCACACAGAATCACGAGCTGACGACCAACCACAACCTTAAGTTAATAGACGTTTTGCACGGTCACGTGTAAATAACACTAAAGTCACGTTTCGTAGTCTTTTCCGGAATGTTCTGGAAACTCCGGAAATTTACAGCAAATTCTATTTAAGTAAGGTGATCTGACACAAAAATTCACCATGTGTCAAAACTTTCTGAAGTCTTGGGACAGTTATGCTTACAAGAGTACAACATAGTGCAAGAACAGCTGCTCGTCGCGTTGCTATCACATCACTTAACAGTGGGACAAGAAATGCTTACGCAAGGAATTTGCCATTGATCGTGGCTCAGGGTGTCAGATCGCACCTGTCATCCTCTCCGGTCCTTCCGTTGATAACTGTGAGAAACGCAAGTAGTGGACCTGGGAACTTTAGAATGAATATGAACCCGCAACAACAGGAAGAGGAACCACCTGCATTGGAAAGATTCGGAACTGATCTTACTGAGTTAGCTAAACAAGGTAAATTGGATCCTGTCATAGGTAGAGACCAAGAAATTCAAAGAGCTATTCAAATCTTATCCAGACGTACCAAAAACAATCCTGTGCTAATTGGTAGGGCTGGTGTTGGTAAGACGAGTTTGATTGATGGATTAGCTCAACGTATTGTCAATGGTGAAGTTCCTGAAAGTCTTAAGGAAAAGAGATTAATTACTCTAGATTTGAGTGCATTAATTGCAGGGGCCAAATTCAGGGGTGAATTTGAAGAAAGATTGAAACAAGTGTTGGATGAGATTGATAAAGCTGAGGGTGAAATTATTGTCTTCATTGATGAAGTTCATATGCTGCTTGGTCTAGGTAAGAGTGATGGCTCAATGGACGCTTCCAATATCTTGAAACCTAAATTAGCAAGAGGTTTAAGATGTATTTCAGCCACAACTCTAGACGAGTATAAGATCATTGAGAAGGATCCTGCCTTATCAAGAAGATTTCAACCTATTTTATTAAATGAACCAAGTGTTGCAGATACCATTAGTATTCTGAGAGGTTTGAAGGAACGTTATGAAGTTCATCATGGTGTTGCAATTACTGATTCTGCTTTGGTTTCGGCTGCTGTATTGAGTAATCGTTACATCACTGACAGATTCCTACCGGATAAAGCAATTGACTTGGTTGATGAATCGTGCGCAGTTTTGAGATTGCAACATGAATCAAAACCTGATTCTATCCAAATTTTGGATAGATCTATCATGACTATACAAATTGAACTTGAATCTTTGAAAAAAGAAACAGATCCTCTTTCAATCGAAAGAAGAGAAAAGTTGGAGAAGGATTTAAGTTTGAAGCAAGATGAGTTGCAAAGATTGACCGAAGTATGGGAAGCTGAAAAGGCTGAAATTGAATCGATCAAGAATGCCAAAAAGGAACTTGAACAGGCAAGGGTCGACTTGGAGATTGCTCAAAGAGAGAACAACTTTGGTAAGGCATCTGAGTTAAGATATTCAAAGATCCCTGAGTTAGAAAACAAAGTCAAACTAAGTGAACAGAGTGACAAGACATCGAACAATAACTCACTATTGCATGAATCTGTTACAGCTGACGATATTTCTCATGTTATTTCCAAGATGACTGGTATTCCAACCGATACAGTTCTGAAAGGTGATAAAGATCGTCTTTTGTACATGGAAGGTTCACTAAAGGAGAGAGTTGTTGGTCAAGATGAAGCTATTCACTCAATTGCTGATGCTGTTAGATTACAGAGAGCAGGTCTAACAAGTGAAAAGCGTCCGATTGCAAGTTTCATGTTCTTGGGTCCAACGGGAACTGGTAAGACTGAGCTAACTAAGAGTTTAGCCGAATTCTTATTCGATGATGAGAACAACGTTGTTAGATTTGATATGTCTGAATTCCAAGAGAAGCATACAGTTTCTAAATTGATCGGTGCCCCACCAGGTTATGTCATGAGTGAAAGTGGTGGACAGTTAACAGAAGCTGTTAGAAGAAAGCCATACAGTGTTGTTTTATTTGATGAGTTCGAAAAGGCACATCCTGATGTCTGTAAAGTTTTATTGCAAGTCTTGGATGAAGGCCAATTAACTGATTCTCATGGTGTTCATGTCGATTTCAAAAACACAATTATTGTTATGACTTCTAATATTGGTCAGGATATTTTATTACACGATGCTCAAATTAAGGATGAATCAGGGAAAGTTAGTGATAAGACCAAGGTGCAAGTCATTGATGAAATGAAGAGACATTATCCTCCAGAATTCATCAATCGTATTGACGAAGTTCTGGTCTTCAATAGACTATCTAAGGAAGTCTTGAGAAACATTGTTGATATTAGATTGAAAGAAGTTCAAGAGAGATTGGTCGATAAGAGAATGACTCTGACGTTAACTGATGAGGCTAAACAGTGGTTAACTGAACATGGTTATGACAACTTGTACGGTGCTAGACCTTTGAATAGGTTAATACAAAAGAAACTGTTGAATCCAATGGCTATTTACCTCTTGAGAGGACAAATCAAGAACAATGAAACTGTTCATGTTGAGGTTAAAGATAATGAATTGTTTGTTAAGCCAAATCATGAACCTGAGGAGAATGAAGTTAAGGAGTGATCAACCTGTGATGGGAATTCAATTCGTGTGTATATAGGGGGAGACATGTAACAAAGTATGTTTGTAAATAAATAAATAAGGGAATAAATATGTAGATAAATAATAAATATGACAATCAGACTTCCTTCAACTGAGTTGAGTTTGGGATCGTTTCACCTTCGATCAATTTGTCAGTCCATTTTAAATCATTCAACAAAGTTGGCTTCTGGCCTTCAATTCGTTGCCGCCAAAGTATATCAGCTGGATCTTGATCTGGCTCCATCCATTCAAAATTATTACCACCGGACAACCAATACTCCTGAATCAAAATATCACTTTCTGGCTGGACAGGCACCAAACTTTTACCTGCTATACTTTCTGCAAAATTTCTTGAAACAAATCCCTCCACTCCATTCAACATGATGTCCACTTCTGCAATCTTCGATAACATTCTCATCTCATCACTGTGTAGATATCTCTCATTCGTTGACGTGCCTGGTTCAAACTCAATATGATCCACAATAGGAACGAATCTCTCTCCAAACGACAAGAATCCAAAGGCAAGCACGTTGAAGACATAAGTCAGACACATGGCATATATCCCCACTGTGGGATTAAAATCCAGCGCTCTCAGTGCAACATCGAATGACCCTAATCCTAACAATCCACCAGAGAAGTACTTAAACACACTCATGTTTCTTTGAGATCTTAGCACGTTGATGTAATTGCTTGATCCTGTCGTTAGCTTAACAATCTCCATCGCATGGTTGAGATCAACCTTATCATATAGTGATTTGAACAGGCCCAACGATGCGACTTCCTGTTTGATGCAACTTTCAGGATATCTGGCATTATAAACCTTGAACAACTGGATTATGAATTCAGAAGGTGGATTCAACTCCCTTATCACTTTCAGTATGAAGTCATTTGATAATTCAACGTTAGGAGACTCGGACACTCGAGTGAAAAGATTCGTCACTTGTTCAGATTCTGTGGAGTTGGAATGGGACCTCAATTCAATCAAGGATTTCATTGAATTCATCACGGTTGATTCATCAACTACTCGTCTATCGTATTTAAATATCTGTTTGGTAAGAGATCTTTGCACGCTGTTTAAATCATGATACTTCCGGAACTGAAAAAACAGCGCAGTACCGCGATTAGAAAAAGAACCCAACAGCGGTCTTCTCAACAGCATCTTCGAAAAACTGATGATTAGTTCTTGTTGTTTTAAGGAGATTGATTTACCTGTTTCTCGATTTTCACATTTTCGGGAAAGTAATCTGGGGCAGAACAAAAAAAAAAAAAGAGGTCCAGGCGAGATTCGAACTCGCGACATTCTGTGGGTGAAACAGACGTGATAACCACTACACTACTAGACCAATTTCGAACTTTTAAAGGCCAGATCTATTTTTGTCAACATTTTCCTTGAAATTTGCCTAAAGTCCGATAACAACCAAACACCATCTAGATAAGTGAGCTCTATTCACTCTGCCTCTGAGTGAAAGTGTTGGACTCAATTATGTGTCATGGTTTCACAATCACTCTGAGAAATACTTAGTTCAGATTTTTGGATCTTCCAGATAACAAATCTACAAATCTACAAATCCAACCATGAAATAAATCTATCATATATCAATCATAAAAGAATCTAAAGCGACAGGAAAGAAATTAGGGAGAAGGTAATTAACTAATCGTTCGATATATACAAGCTTTTTTTTTCCAAAGCTTTTAAATTGGTTGGTCCCATGATGCTAGTTTCATGGTACCATTCTTTGCCAAGTTCAAATGCATCTTGAAAGCATCACCTAATAAATGAGGTTCGTGCAAAGATTTAGTCTTCATAGCGTAATGTTCCGCTCTGTTAACATAGTCTAGTAATTGATCAACGTAATCTGGGTGTGCAATGTTCTTGATGATGACTCTTGATCTTTCCTTTGGTGACAAACCTCTCAAATCGGCTAAACCGTGATCAGTGACAAGAACGTCTAAATCGTGTTCAGTATGATCAACATGAGAAACCATTGGAACAACACATGAGATACCAGTCTTATCGGTCTTTGAAGGTCTAGCAGCTGGGGTGTGCATGATGGAAAGTTTGGCGTTTCTTAAGAAATCACCAGAACCACCTAAACCGTGTAACATTTTTGAACCTGAAACATTAGTGGAGTTAGCATGAGCATAAATATCAACTTCAACTGGGGTATTCATGGCAATGACACCTAATCTTCTAACAATCTCTGGAGAGTTAGAAACGACTTGAGATCTCAAACATAATTTAGCTGAGAATTCATCCCAGTTGTCAAAGAGTCTCTTGAAACCTTGATCAGTCAATCTGACGGAAGTTGCAGTAGCGTAATCCAGAGAGCCATTTTGGAATAGTTCCAAGAAGGAATCTTGCAAGACTTCAGTCCAGACGTTCAAATGTTTGAAGTTAGCATCGGCTAAACCTTCGATGATGGCATTAGCAACGTTACCGATACCGGATTGTAAAGGATGTAAATTTTCTGGTAATCTACCAGCGGCAACTTCATCTCTAAAGAATTTGACTAAATGGCCAGCAATAGATTGTGACATGGCATCAGATGGAGTATTTGGTGGGACGACATCCTTTGCGTTGGACTCGACAATAGCGATAACTTTAGATGGATCGATTTGAATTGCAACGTTACCAGATTTTTGAGAAACTGTAGTGTATGGTAATGGTTGTCTAAAAGGTGGATTAACTGGCATATCAATGTCATGGATACCTTCAAATGATGGGGTTAAAGTGTTCACTTCAATGATGACTTTGTCAGAGACAGAAATCATTTCTGGAGATGCACCAACTGCAGGACCTGGAATAATGGAACCATCTTCAGTGATGGCGGTAGCCTCAATAATGGTGTAGTCCAACAAATCGTTTTCTTTCTCTCTAGTGTAGAAACCGTAGGTTAGATCTTGGGCAAACATGGATAAATGCTTGTCAAAAAAGTCAATTCTTCCCTCGTTGATACCTTGGGCAATTGGTCTTCCGACTTGATGTGGAGCTCTTCTCTTAATCATGTTGTTTGTGGCCCATCTTGATTCTTCTGGACCAGCAGAGGCACCGACAAACAAGTTGAATTGCAATTTGCCTTGCAAGTTGTTGTCCTCAACGTGCTGTGCTAGCGCCGATGGGATCACTTTTGGAGAACCGACACCAGTGAAACCGGACCAGCCCAAGTATTGGCCATTCTTGAAGAGCTCGACACACTGTTCCGGAGTTCTTAGTTTCTGAAGATATGGAGCGTATCTGACTCTCTGCTTCAAGATCTGGGACATTTCTGGAAGTTATGAGATGTGAATGTGAATTGAGAAATTTGAAGCTGTTTTCAGCGGGTGTGGGACGAGTTTAAGTAGTAAGATCTGGGAGCTCGCTTAATGTTGGGACGTTGGGGGCTGGGCTATGGAGCTGCAGCACTAAAAAAAACAATAGATTTGTTGTTGGTTTGTGTCAAGTCCTGGAAAGGGAAATGATACGCTTCGATTCGATGCCGACAAGAGAGAGGGGAGTCCCAAAAGGAGCGAGCTGATGGAGGGGAACGCTGCCTTTATATATGATGGGGTGTCGCGCTTTCGACTATTCCCCACGGCTTATGTCAGCGTTGGCACACTTGTAACGCCGGCCGCTTTCAGATGGGGGGAAAAAACAAGGGTGGGCGTTTTCCCGCAGCCAATGGTGTCCCAGGTGTCCCAGCGGCTGTACGAGCTGAAACCGGTCCTGTCTACGTGTTTGTTGGGCTCTTATTTGCCTATTTACAACTCGATGGCTTTGCACGTCCAATGAGATACACACAATTTGACACACTCAAAGGGCGCAGGCCGTGATCACTCGGTTCCAAACATCGGATTCCACCATCACTCTTTCCAGCTGTCAAAGTACGGTTCAGCGGGAAACAGCAGAAACCAGTCAGCCTCTCACTAAATTTCGATAAAAAAAAAAAAAATGGCGGCTCAATACGGACCGGTCTGTGCAGCGCATTGGGAAGGTCCCTCAACTCAACAACTGCCCCGCCCTTACATAAACGGTTTGGCATGGCATGGGCACAGACACACAGACATAGACATAGACATAGACAGAGATAGCATATGATCTCATAATTGGTTATTTATTACCTACACACAGGTAGCTCGCAAATGCCTCTGGATCAAACCTGTTTGACACATCCTGCAGAAGGTCGTACTGCCACTGGTAGCGGTCCACACTTATGTCGCTTTCTATAAGGATGTGCTGCACCACGGTGCGTATCTCGTCAAACCGATCCTTGTTCAACAACGAGGAGACACTGACAAACACGTTCTCCTTCTTGGTGTACTTTACTAGCATCTTCAGGGAGTCCAGAGAACCCGAGTATGAGTGCAGCAAGATCTTGCTCTCGCTGTCCTTGTAACTTGAACGAGCTATATCTATGATGAAACTCATCGCCTTCACACAATGCACACTAACTGGTAGATTGTTCTGGAACGCAAATACCAGCTGGTACTTGAAAATCTTCAGCTGGTGTCCGATCGGTGTCCGCAGACTCGTTAACTTGACCTCTCCATCAATAGATGCTTTGCTTCCGTAGTAGCCAGTGTTAGGTATCTTGAACAGCTTATCGAGCCCAATTTCACCAATAACTAATTGACCACCATTCGTTTCCTCTTTGAATCTTTCGAGCTTTTTATGAAAGAAATCTTTGAAGTCTATCGGGTTAGGAAGTAATTCTAAGAAGGAATCATCAGATATTTCCTTCTGGAACACTTTCTCATAATGTTCTCTTTTACTCAGTGATGGCTCGTCTTCATCTTCATCATAGCTGAACAGATGCGTATACCAAGGATGTACACCAAAACAGGGCACCACTATCTCTGAGCCGATCCCTTTATACGCTGACAGGACCCACTCATAATCCAAATGATTCGTAGACATCAGGATGATTTTGGAGATCTCATTCTCGCGATAGAATTGAGATATTGCTGTGATTTCATCCTCGCTGAGTTCTCCAGAAATGTGACAGTGTGAGTCTACCAGCATAGCACGATTCTTTCAATATATAAGCTATTGTTGTGCAAGTCTCACTCGCTGGGAATGGTCTTCATTATTTTGAAATGTGAAATGTGGATCAATGTGGATCGCTTATATAAGAGGGCATCGAGGGTTAAATAAACCAAATAGGCGGGGAGAATGTTGCAGATTCTGTCTGGACAGTTGCTGGGCCTTGAATCCTGACTGTAGATCTAAATATATTAATGGATATGTCCAAGCAGAAGGACAGTCGCGATACTTTCTACTGGTTGGCAACAGCTAAGAGCAGAGTTAAAGAAATTGCGTGATGAACAGATCGGAAGAATAAAGCCGGTGATATAACTAACTACAAGACAATGAATGAACTTGAGATTGATTGGCATTCGCAATTGGTGTAGAGGTTTTAAAAAAAACGGACACTGCTAGCTGAAGGAATATCAGTAAAAGCCATCAGCAGCTGCAACCGCAACCAAGTATGGTTGGGACCAGAGTCCAGACCATACTATCACCGGAAACGTGTGGGCTATACCATCTGTATTCTAAAAGTTGCTAAAAGTTCCGACTTGGACTTGCAGAATCGCATCTAGTACCAACAGCATTGCCCTTTGAAACCAGAATATACTTGAAATACTCTTCATTCAACTCTCTCGCACTACCAGCTGTTATGTTGCTCACCCTTCTACCTTCACCCCTTGAAACAACACTTGTTCCCAGCACAATTGGTATCTTTGTAACCCTGGCAATAGGCCTCATTGTGACATATTCTTTCGCGAATCCGAAAGTTTCTAGCAAATTCACTGTATTCTTCCGTCTCGTTACGCAACTTAGTACGCTCAGCAAGGTCCCCCTTCGTTATATGCATATAAAACTACAGATCCCACATCTTCTCTATCGATTTATATCATTACAGTGAAAGCTCATATAGACACACTATCCAGGGAACCAATTCTCAGCCTATCAACCAACCTCATACAGCCCTGTTTTCCCGCTCCATTAGTTTTAGAGACATTGATTGTTGTTTAAACCACCAATATGACTGTTATAATTGCCTCTCTGTTCCTTCCTTACACGGTGGAGTTCAAGCTCAATCAAGAGGTTGATCAAAATCTCATAAAGAATCTGACTGTTGAAAAGAAGTTTCAATCCCAACAACAGCAACCCCCACCCCCGCAACTGCAAACTCGTCCCTCTGCTTCAATCTTGAGTAGAAGTCATATCAGTGCAGCTAATGTTAATGACTTGAAGACTGCAAATTCCTCTGTTGAGGACTTCTTCAATCAACCTTCAACCTTGAGTTCACCAAAGGGATCAGCGGAGATGTACTCAAATTCAAATATTTCAACTGGTTCATTCAAGGATGAGTTGAGCAACAGATTATCTGTATTGAACAGATCATCTAGTTCAGCGTTTGTCCCCAAATCAACAGTTAATAAATCGTTGTTGAGGAAATCTGTAAATGATTCAGAAGTTAACTTATCTAAACTTGCCAAAGCCCAGAAAACGCTTAAGAAGAGATCAACTTTAAAATATGAGCAAGTCAACCATATTGATGATGATGCTGATGATGATGATGATGCTGCTGGTGCATATTCTAGTGTTTCCAGTGAAACTCATAGTGATGATGAAGACGACAGGTATGATTCACTATACAACCATAAAGTTCCAAAATTCGGCGGATTCTCCAAGAAGAATGTTCTTGGGAGTGCATCCAACGAATCGAATGAAATAGTTTTCAAAGATTTTGATATTATCCCTTTCTCTAAAGGTAACGGTGCTTTGAAAACTGCTGTTAAGACCACACTGACTGACTACAAATGGGTAGGCACCATCGGTATTCCTACTGATAGAGTGCCTGAACTAACAAAGGCCTTGATTACTAGGAAGCTATATGAGGATTATAAATGTGAGTCCGTATTACCTTCTGACTCAACGTTTCAGGGCCATTATAAGAATTTTTGCAAGCAGATTTTATGGCCAACTTTACACTATCAAATTCCAGATAATCCAAACTCTAAAGCTTTCGAGGACCATTCTTGGGAGTTTTATAAAAAATTGAATCAGGATTTTGCAGAGAAACTGCTTGAGATTTATCAGGATGGTGATGTTATTTGGATCCATGATTATCATTTGTTTTTATTACCTCAAATGATTAGAGAGCGCCTACCAAATGCTAAGATTGGATTTTTCCTACACGTTTCATTCCCATCTTCAGAATTGTTCAAATGTTTTGCACAGCGTGAATATTTGTTACAAGGTATTCTAGGTGCCAATTTCATATCTTTCCAAACGGAAGAATACTGCAGACATTTTGCTCAAACCTGTAATAAATTGCTGCTTGCGGACATCTCCAATCATGAAATTAGATACAAGGGTTCTGTTTCGCAAATCGCCTCATTCCCGGTCGGTATTGATGCAAAGACGTTGACTGAGGAATTTCAAAAATCAGAATCTATCAAACCTTGGAGAGAAATGATTAGAGATCGTTGGACCAGTGGTACGAAATTGATTGTTTGTAGAGATAAACTTGATAGAATTAGAGGTGTCAAGCAAAAATTGTTATCTTATGAGATGTTTTTGAAGAACAACCCAGAATATATAGAAAAGACTACTTTGATTCAAATCTGTTTAAGATCTTCCACAAATATGGACACAAGATTAGAAAGTGAGATTATGCTGATTGTTGATAGAATCAATTCTTTAGCTCCAAACATTTCATCTTCAACCCAACCTGTTGTCTTTTTACATCAGGACATTGAATTCATTCAATATCTAGCGTTGATTGCTGAGGCGGATTGTTTTATTGTCAGTTCAATGAGAGAAGGTATGAATTTAACGTGTCATGAATTCATCGTGGCTACAGAATCGAAACAATCTCCTTTGGTTTTATCTGAGTTTACAGGCTCTGCTGCAGTTTTCAGTGATGATGATGTCT
Source organism: Komagataea norvegica (assembly GCA_030567455.1). Lineage (NCBI taxonomy): Eukaryota > Fungi > Ascomycota > Saccharomycetes > Phaffomycetales > Wickerhamomycetaceae > Komagataea > Komagataea norvegica. Next base: position 104,626 of record JAJLSD010000017.1, read on the forward strand.
TCAAGATCAATCCATGGGATTTGAAACAGTTTTCCAATGCGATCAAGGATGCGTTGGAGTTACCTGCTGATTTGAAGAAGCTACACTGGAAGCACTTGATTGATGTTGTTCAACATCAAGATTGCTCCAACTGGGTTAATTCGAATTTGGAGAAGATTCAAGAGAGTTGGAAGTTTGAGATTGATAAAAAATTGTTGAATTATCAAATCTTTAACTTTGAAACTTTCTACAAGTGTTATAAAGATTCTTCGGATAATGGTAAAAGGTTATTCATTTTGAACCTTTCAAACGTCACTCCAAGTGAAAGGCTTTTGAAGATCTTGCATGATCTGACATTGGATTCAAACAACGAAGTTTACATCTTTTCCAATTTCAAGTTGAATGAAATGGAAAGATATTATAGAGTGTTGTTGCCAAGTATCGGGATTATAGGAGAGAATGGTGGATTGATTAAGCTAGCCAACAATGACAAATCATGGATTTCGTTAGTTAATGTGAACAGTTTCAGGAACTGGGTTAAAAATTCCAAAAAGCTGTTGAGCTCTTTTGAGGAAAGACTTCCTGGTTCATTCTTCGAAATTGGACATACTTTTATCAAATTCCATACTGAGTCTTGTCATGATAAATCCTTGATTGACCCGGAAAGGAAAAGTTCATTGATTGGTGATTTGATCTCACATATCAACGACTTCGATCATAAGGAGAACGAATCCAGTTTTGTGAATAGAAGTGATAGCATTGTTAGCACCACTTCGACTGCATCATCTACATTTAATTCTGCAGATTCAGATGATTTGAAAATTCACGCAACGTTGAGTGAAGATGGAATTATTTACGTTGAGCAGGTTGATATTTCTTTAATTGCAATCAACTTCTTGATTGACTATTATTCCAATGCTGAAATTCTCCAACTTGTTGATCATAACTTGAAATTCAATGACAATGAAGATGTGATTGATATTGGTGCATATTCGACCACTTTCCTTCCTTCACCAGCTAATATTCCAGTTACTCCAAACACATCCCGTACCATTAGACAAAACCACGATGATCGTTCTGCAAAAGTTGATTATTTCAACTATGAAAGCAGCACTGTTGATGATGGTGTCAGGTTATTGACAATTGCTGGTAACAGGAATATTTTCTTTGATTCCATATTTGACTACATTGGTGAAAAGACTGCTGATTTGAAGCATGACAAGAAAGTTAAGAATATTTTCACAATTGGTTATGAGAATGGCGTTGATAGTAGGGGTGCAAGAGAATACGTTGTAGGTTTGAATGAATTATTCTCTATCTTGAAACGCTTGACAAGTTGATTAGGAGAGCGAACTTAAATAGAAAATGACTTTAATTACAATTGAATGCATTACTAGTATAAAAAAATAAACGCGTTCTATATTATAGTTTAACTATATCTGGTAGCTATCCTTCGCTATTTCATTCAATTCGTCCATTTCTCTTAGATCATCTTTATTAACGACATCAAATTTGTTCCAAATTTTATCAAATTCTGTTAAATCAATTCCGTTCTTGTTCACCGTGGAGGCATTTAAGGAATTCGGTCTATTCACAATCCAACTAGTCTCTTTAAATCTCTTGTGACGTTCTCGATCAGTTTCCATTCTACTCAAAATCTGTTCTTTAGAGAACGTTTCACTTCCATTTTCGTATTCGCTCTTATTAGTTAGCTGGTTCTCACGTTTCCGCAGACTCTTTAGTTTGCAATGTATCAAGAATTTCCAACTCTCAACGAATTGATCTGATGAGGTATCCTGTGATATTTCTCCTCCATCTAACTCTAGAGAGAAGTACCTCTCTGCCAATTGGATATTCCTTACGCCGTATAGCCCCTCAATATTGATCAAAATATCAACACAATTCCTTAGATTTATCAGGTTGTCACCAGGCAGAACTTTCTCAAATATCAGTTTCAGGTCCTTTTCAATATTTTTGACGTACGGTCTCTTTTCGAGATCACTAGAGCCACTTGTGCCCAACACGCTGGATACTAGCCCATCAAGAAAGTATAGCACATTCACTCTAGAGTTCAAGTCCAGCCTATCCAGCACCTCGAGTATACAAGAATGGAAATCTTCATGCAGCTCCTCATTCTTCAAACAGAACTGCACTGTCTTGTTGATGGACACCTGTGAGGGATTCAGAAGCTCCAACAACTGTATGAACTGCAGCCTTGCGTCGAATGGATCCATCTTGCGCTGGCCCTTGACGGTGGGCAGACAGACCCTCTACCAGCAGCTAAAAGCCTGCTCTCTTCAGAGCTAAGCGGGTGTCTGGGTGTTGTGTTATGTAAGCAGAGGGCGTTCACTTCACTTCAAAAATTTTCACATTTTTTTCCATCAATTGCTTAACACGGACAAACAACGCCCATTAATCAGTAGACAAGATGCCTAAAGCTAAGGGTAAAGGTGGTAAAAACAGAAGAAGAGGTAAGAACGATAACTTCGGCCAAAAGAGGGAGCTTATCCTGAAAGACGAAGGCCAAGAATACGCCCAGATCACTAAAATGTTGGGTAATGGCCGTGTTGAAGCTACCTGTTTCGACGATGTTAAGAGAATAGCCCATATCAGAGGTAAATTGAGAAACAAAGTCTGGATGGCACAAGGTGACATTATCTTGGTGTCCTTAAGAGATTTCCAGGACGAGCAATGTGACGTTGTTCATAAATTCAACTCTGATGAGGCAAGAGCTTTGAAATCACAAGGTGAGTTACCAGAATCTGCTAAGATTAACGAAACTGATACATTTGGTCACGAAGATGATGAAGATGTCAACTTCGAGTTCGGTGCTGCTGATGACGATGATGAAGAAGAAGAATTGGATATCGATGATATTTAGATGATCTTGGTTTGCTCTTTATTTCGTTATTGTTTTGTTTTTGAATATATTATATAGTTATGTACTTATGCATCGTATCCTAATGGAATTTAATGTTGGTGGGTTATAAGATAGAGACAGAGAGATCTGTATGTAGATCAAAGATGTTTTGTAGATTTTTGCTTTAATTCTATAAAGGTGTATTTTTTTGGTTTCTATACACGGAATCTGTCCTCCTCTTCCTCATGAATACTGAAGCTCTCAAACCTTCTCAATCCAACAGCTTCCTCATCAGTATGAGACAATGATCTGGCTCTCTGGAGGTTGATGGATCTTCTAGTTTGGAAAGCACCAACACCACCTTCTAATGGGATATCACTTAGATCTTCTTGCTGACTGAAAAGCTCTCTATGGGTTTCGTTTTTCTTTCTTGAAATGTTTAACAAGTAGACCCCAGAGAAGATAATCAAAAACCCACAGATCAAACTAATTGAATCCTTTGGACCTGCATCATTATAGTTTCTAAACAGAATGAAATTTGCTGCTAATGTTGCAGTAGTAAATGTAACGTAGTACAATGGGTTGACAATAGAAGTGTCAAACTGATCTAATGCCTTGTTGAAGTAATTCATTTGAGTCATTATGCAAACAACGACAACGGTGATGAACAAGTAGGTGGAAAAATGAGTGAACTGATTGTTCCCACTCAAGGTTAATTTCAAAGCAATACCAAAGGCTTTGATACTAACAATAGAAATAGATCCAACAGAAGAACAGATTGAAATGTAGTAGATCGGATTTTTGGTACCATAGATAGGTGCGATTCTATATATCATCACCAACGCAAAAACAGTAACTATCAAGACATAAGCCATGAAGAATGGCGTCAAGGCATACTGTAAAATCTCGTCGACTGTCTCAATGTCTTTATCAGATGGCGCGTGTAGCACAATAATAACACTTCCCAATAGACAAATGGCGCAGCCCATCTTACCTAGAGTTCCAAGTTCTTCACGCAAAAACATAGCAGCCAACACAGCACCAATAATAACAGATAACGCACCCAACGGGGTAACCAGAATAGCAGGTGCAAAGGTATAAGCTGCGAAGTTGGCTATTTCGCCCACTGCCATTGTGAGCATCCCTGCCCACCAAATAGGATTTTTCAGGTATTCGTGTCCATCTCCATCGAATCCTTGTTTGGAGGCATCCTTAAGCCCCTTTTTCGTGATAATGAACGATGTTCCGATCGCAAAGGATGACGAGATCGCAAGGGCCAGTCCTATGTACTTATCAGCAACCATTTTGAGTCTAGTAAGTGTGGATTTGAGCTGGAGTCAGTCTATGACCTTTTTAAAACGAAACGAACAAAGTGGCTCTGTTTACGTTTCCCCGAAAAAGGAACGTCTGCAGGGGTAACAAGCAGAGTTCTGGGCGGAGATCGAAGGAGATCGACGGGGAACTAGGCAGACCCCAGGCGGATCGTGGGCGGAAGGCGCGGCTGCTCTGGAAGGAGAAGAAAAGCAGGAAAACGTTATGGGCACAGGCAAGCGATGAGCTGTTGGCCGTAACGAAAAGAAAATATTTGTTCAGTTCAACACATCTCGAAGCCATAGGCACTCTGTGGAAAGCCAGTCGAGGGAGGTGCATCGATGTCCTTTAATGAAGAGTTGCAGAAGATCCTGCTTAGCGGTGGACCGAATGACCTTGAAAATATCAGCGCAGCTCGAAAGCTACTGATTCAGCACAAGGTCGGTGCTAACAGTGACTACGCCGAAGCTCTTACGTGGGTCTTCCCTTTGTTGTTGCAGACATTGAAAGATACAACCGGAACAGGGCCGTTGAGGGTCACTTGCTCAGATACTTTGGCTATTTGTTTGCTCAGAGTGTCACAGTTGGTCGCGGCATCTCCGGATTTCGCAATCCATTTTAAAGCAGTACTTCTTGAGCAGGGAAGGTTAGATGTATTGTTTAGCTATATTGTTGATTATTGGGACGAAAGTGGTGCACCACTATCTAACTCTTTGAAAGATGTTTTCTCAAAGCTTGTGTCCTTGTTAAAGAAATATGACTTCAACCAGGAAGTGTTTCAACAATGGGTTGACACGGCCTTGAAAATCAAGAAAGAAAGACGTGTGTTGTACTACCTGATTGAAACATTATCGAAGGAACTTGAAAATCATCAGTATATCATTCACAGGGATCCAAATATCATTCAAGACTCTTTAAAGTTGATTGGATCTCCGCCTCTAGGAAATCTTATCGGTAAATCGAATGCCGCTATCTTACAAAAGCTGTACACAAATGAAGAGGAAGCTGACTTATGGATTTCAAATTACTGGGGTCCTATCAAATCCGCAATTCAGGATCCGACTTTAAGACAAGGCGTTGTCTCTCATTTATTACCTCACCTATTCAAAACCTCGGAAGCTGCGTTCAGATCCATCGTTAAGGAATTTCAAGATGATGTCGAAATATTCATCACTTTCTTGAACATTGGACAACAATTGACTATTGAAGAAGATCCATATCCAAACTTAGTTGACAGATCTACCATTGAACGTCTACTGACACATAATGATTACAAAATCAAGGTTTTTCAAATCTTGACATTTTCTGCTAAGGGTTCAAGAAGCATCAATCCAGAAGTGTTTGAAATCCTGAAGGGTAATCTTGAACTGTTCTTCGTTGACGCTGACGTCGAGACAAGAAATGAGTTCATTAGTTTGTTCAAGCAATTTTCATACAGAATGAAAGATTCAGGTTATGCATTGAATAGAGATGCCGCTAAGCTTATTGCAAAGAATAAGTTTCTAGATGAGGCAAATGAGAAGCTAGCTATCGTTAAGACTTACAAAGATTTCACCATCGCGTTGTTTGATCTTATAAAAAGTCAGTTGGTTCCAGGCTCTCAATACCAAAGGGTTATTGCTGGTTTGAAAATCTTAAAGCATCTAGTTGAATCCAATTTAGACCCAAACATTTATTTCAAAGTTGAGATCAATCATGCTTTTCAAATCCCATTACTGAACGATGAGGAATTGGTTCGCCTTTTATTCAATAACGTCCTCAGCACGTACGATGATATCAGAGAAATCTCAAGCTACTTGCTGATCCTAAGTGCTCCATCAATTAGCGAGGTGGAGAAAACTCACTTATTGGATAGTTCCTTCAAATTACTGAATGATTATGGTAAATCCGACTCTGGTGCTAAATTCCTTCAATTATGCCATTCTTTATTCAAAGATGATTCCATATATACCAGGCTACTTGAAGATATCCCGCTCATGAGTGATATAAAGCAAGCCGTTAACCACCCTGTTGATGGTTATTTCCAAGCTCTTACATTACTTCTGCCTCAGCTGCATGACAAATCCGTCCTACAGCCACTGAAAGTGCTTCAAATTGTTGAAATGAATTGGAATACGGTCAAGGAGATCTTGATTAACGATTCACCTGAGGGTTGTGATCAATATGGTGTCGGTTCTGCACAGTTGGTTTTGAGTTATGGGTGGAGATCGACTAAGGAATCCACGTTGTTGCTTACAAAACTGCTTGAATCTTCCAAATTTTCAGATGATGATTTGATCAATATTGGTGAATTGACGTTAGACCAATTAAGCTCTGTCCGTCATAGAGGTGCCTTCTCATCGGTTTATCCAACTTTCATCAAATTGGCATCGATTTGCTCCAAGCAAATTCCTGGTCAGAATAAGAAATGGCTGGACTTCAACATTTCATTGATTCAAACTAGAACTCAACTGATAACGAGAAGGTCTGGTGGTTTGCCATATTTAATAACTGCTATCCTTACCGTTGAACGTGATCTATTCGAGTATGCATTTGATAAGTTGATCAAGATGGCTAAAGAACCCGTTAATGAAACTGAAGAGAGTGAAAAGATGGACATTGCTCAAGTTCATGCATTCAATTGCATTAAGACATTGTTTATTGAATCTCAGTTATCTAACTCATGTGCGCCACACATTTACGAAGCATTGTCCTTGACGTTATCTACTTTCTCATCGAAAATCTGGTCAGTTAGAAACTGTTCGATCATGTTATTCACCGCATTGCAAAATAGACTATTTGGCTACAAGAGGATGAGTGCAAGAGTTTTCTTCGCGAGATTTAAAGGGCTTAAGGAAATCTTAATTGATATTTTGAGAGATTCTTCCACAGGGAAGATCGAAAATCTTGAAACGTTATTCCCAGTTTTGACAATTTTATCCAAGGTACATTCGACTCCTGGATACAATGGTCTCTCTGAGTTTCAACCACTGCTAAGAGCTTGCTTGGCTACCAAGCATTGGAAAATAAGAGAATGTGCGTCAAGAGCGTTACCTGCACTGGTTCCATTTTTCAAGGACGAGGCATTATTACTGGTTGACACATGTTCTATCAAGGAACAAAATAAATTACATGGTCACTTGTTGGCCATCAATAAGTTGCTCGAATACATAGATCTCAGTGGTGAGTTAGATTGTTTAAGTGCTGTTTTAGTTGAGAGAAGTGTTGAATTGCTTGTGCTGAATCCTTCATATGTTACAAGAACGGCATATTTGGAGGTGCTCAGGTCGATTTCCTCCAAGAATAAATCACTAATAAATAGCGAACTTTCTGATTTCCTGAAAGAGTTGTTCATCCAAGATAATGAAGTTTATGATCTTGATGGTTCTAAACAACTTTACTTGAAAAGCCTTTTCAGTTTGATAATGATAAACCATGAAGATGAAGAGGCTTTGTTGAACATTGGATTGAATTCAAAGTTTTTTGAGGTTAAACTACAGTCAATTCAATATTGCTCAAATCGCAATATTAAAAATGAGAACTTACTTTCAATAGCTAAGGATGATAACGAATGGATTTATACCAGATCAAAGGCAATTCCATTAGTCTCTGACATATCTATTGATGAGGCGTTCGACTTTGTGCAGAAACAAAATGTCTATGGAGAAGATATAAAATGTGCCGGCCTAAGACTGTTAGGTACCTTGGTCTCTCAAACAAATTCTGAAGTTTTCTTAAGATGGATTGATATTTTACGCGTAAATTTGGGAGATGATGAACCGTTTCCTGTTAGAATGGCAGCTTTGAGATCAGCCTTGAATTATTTGGGCCTGAAAAATTCATCCACCGTTGAGTTTCTGGTGTATAAGACACTATCTGACGATGACGATGAAATCAGAGAATTGGCCTCCGACTATTTCAGTAAGGGAACAGTTCCTTGGATAACGGCCAAAAGATTTAGTGAAAACTTCGGCAATGACTTTGAAACCTCTAAGAACATAGTTAATGAGATTATGGGCACTAAATTTAACCCACCAGCAGATACTTCATCAGATCAGGTCTTGTTTACGGTGGAGAAGAGAAACTTTTATATCAATAAGATCGAGCAGACTAGACAGCTCTCCAAGATGTTGAGCAACTCATGGGATCATATTGATGAAAAAACAAAAGAAAACATTACGACGCATATTGAAACTCTCTTCGAACAAGCTATCTTCTTTTTGAAAACCATTGGAACTGATGATATCCTAGGATGGAGTAACAACGAGTACATTTTTGATGAGCTTTACTCGGTTTTCTATTTGAAAAAGAAGCATGGATCTAAAGAAAGAGTAGATATCCCAGAGGTAAACTTACATAGAACTTTACAAAACTTATTAGAATGAATATATAGAACTTGAATTATATAAATTCGATCATCGGTGGTATTCTGTAAAATTCCGACGATTCGGAATGCATAATAATAGTATTTATTGCCCGAAAAACGTTTTCAGAACAAATAATTTGCCTTTCAGTACAAGGCACTTACTGGTGTTTTCCTTGAGATAGGTCTTCACATTCTGGGGAAATGGTATCAGATTCGCCGGGGCTGACGTTTCTGCAACTTCCAGTAGAGCTGATAATTCAAGTTCTGAGCCACTTAGACGTTTCAGACATTTATAACGTCTACGATACATGTCACTTCCTGCAAGATATTATAAACGATGAAGAGCTCTGGAAGAACCTCTTTCTACAAAAATTCAAGACCGTTAAGTTCAGTTCCATTTCCAAATCACAGAAATTCAGCATTGAACTGATCAAACGACAGCAGTTATTGGCAACGTGGAAGAAATCAGCTGGTATTCACAAGAATCTTATACTTGATGTTCCTAACGTTGAGAAGCTTATATTTCAATATCCAAGGGTCCTGTCCTTTAGTGATCAGGGAACAATCAACATCACATCCATAGAAAAGGGCAAATCTGAAGTAACTATTCCACTAACCACGCCGTCTGGATGCACGTCATATCATTTCAATCCATCAGGGTCGGTGTTTGGCAGGTATGATGGTAAAATATTCAGTAAGCAGTTAAATAATAAATCAGCATACCTTGGCAGGATCACAGAGTTTCTTGATCAGCATCAAGGTTCAGTGACATCAATCTATAACGACAACATTAATTGTTTCAGTGGGGATGAGCACGGTGAAGTTTATAAATGGGACTTGAAAACCCGCGAGCTACTAAAGAGGTTAAAAGTCTCACAGGAAGGGATTGTGAAATTGAAGGGACTGTACAGTTCGATCATCGCTATTGATTACAGTAGGATCCATTTCGTTGATGGGGATGTGATAAAAACGATTGACTTGAATGACTTGGGAACAGTTGAATTCTTTGAAGTTGATTTTCCTGGAAAATTGATAGTTGTTGGATCATTGAAGAAACTAAGAGTATACTCATTTGCCCAGTTTACTTTTGGTAAATTTCACGAGCTGGACTTTAATGGATTGGATATGGTATATAAAGTTTCTCTTGAGGAAAAAAACCACGGTTCAGTTGACTACAAGATTGCCGGTGCTGATGGTTGCAACTTAGGTGTATTGACAAGGAAAGGCCTTGTATTTTCAATTAATATCAGAGATATCATTACCAGTAATGGGACTGAGATTCTACCACAGGCGACACTGGTGCCAATTTTTGACAATTTCAATGCGCCTGAAGGTGTACCACCGATCAGTTCGATTGCGATAAACTCATCAGTGATACTACTGGGAAGCTATAATGGGTTTGCTGCCATATACGATGCTTTGACTGGTGAGTTCCTTAGAACTGCATCAGTGAGAATCCCAAAGAGATACTTGCCACTGACTGAGAATTCCTTTTTGATTCCTGTGAAGGCAGTACAGTTAGGTCCTAATAATGGAGCACAGGGACTTTTACTTGTGAACAATGTCATTCAATACTTCCAATTCGGTGCCATCGAGAACGGCATGAGCAAGAAGAAGACGAAGAAGCTAGTTGCAGGAGCGGCAAGTGATAGAAAGAACAAGCTGCAGAAAAAGATCAAGCATGATATTGATGAGTTACGTCATCATGAGTACGAGATGTACAAAAAGGAAAAGCTACTGAACAAGTACAACGGTGATGAGCTGACGGATCAGGAGCAGATCGAGCTGGCGATGGTTCTCAATGATTCGTTACAGGAAGGGCAGCGTCGCAACCAGAGCGTAAGAGAAGGAATGCAGGTTGCAGAAGACATGCTGCAGCAGGAGGAGGAGGAGGAACAGATTGACGACGACCTAGCACGGGCACTAGAGTTGTCACGATTGGAGGATTCCTACGAGAACCATTCGTCTGAGGCCTTCGAGGAAACTGCAGCAAATGGGGACGAAGCGGACGATGAGTACGAGAGACAACTACAAGAGGCCCTGAGAAGGTCGCTGTATGACTGAAGGAAGCATCTACATAGTAATGAACATCATAATGAACATCATAATGACCGGTAACTGGTACCTATGTATGTATGTATGTATGTATGTATGTCAGTATGCAGTTGTGGTGCTGAGCCCTGTCCTGTACTTTTTTTTCGCGTTTCGCGTCAGTTTTCTAATTTCTTCGTTTCCGGCAGCTTTTTTTCGTAAACGATCGTTTGGGTCCTCAACGAAAAACCGTCAATACAAAGTTTCAGTCTTTCCATCATTGTCAGCTGTTTGTCCTCTCCCAATCCCAACGCCACTGCAATTATCCCACAAGCCATGTCTTCCCGCCCGCAAAACATCGGTATCAAAGCCATTGAAGTCTACATTCCTTCTCAAGTGAGTAGTACCCTGCCCGTCCCTCTTGCCTGTCCTTGTCGCTGCAGTCGCTAACTTTTTGTAACCTTAGATCGTCAACCAAGCTGATTTGGAAACAGCCCATGGTATTCCAGCTGGTAAATACACCATCGGTCTAGGCCAAACCAACATGTCCTTCGTCAATGACAGGGAAGACGTCAACTCCATCGCTTTGACTGCCTTCTCCAGATTGATCAAGAACTACAACTTGGACGTCAACAGTATCGGTAGATTAGAAGTTGGTACTGAAACTTTAGTTGACAAATCCAAATCTGTCAAATCTGTCTTAACCCAACTATTAGGAGACAACACCGATGTCGAAGGTGTTGACACTATCAACGCTTGTTACGGTGGTACCAATGCTGTTTTCAACGCCATCAACTGGGTTGAATCTTCTGCTTGGGATGGTAGAGATGCTGTTGTCGTTGCTGCTGATATTGCATTATACGAGCCAGGTCCAGCTAGAGCCACTGGTGGTGCTGGTGCCGTTGCTATCTTGATTGGTCCAGATGCACCAATCGTCTTTGACAGTGTCAGAGGTTCCTACATGAGTCATGTCTATGATTTCTACAAGCCAAACTTCCACCAAGAATATCCAGTTATTGATGGTCACTTCTCATTATCATGCTACACTGAAGCCCTTGATAAAGCCTACTTGGCCTACTCTAAAAAGGCTTTCAAGCAAGGTGTTGAAGGTGTCTCCGATAAGACTGTTGGTGCCACCAAGAGATTCGATTACAATGCCTTCCATGTTCCAACTTGTAAATTAGTTACCAAATCATACGCTAGATTGCTATATAACGATTTCAGAGCTCACCCATCATTATTCCCAGAAGTTGATCAAGAGCTTGCTAAAATCCCATACCAAGATTCATTGACTGATAAAACCATTGAAAAAACCTTTGTCACTTTAGCTAAACAATTAACCAAAGAAAGAGTTTCACAATCATTACAAGTTCCAACCAACACTGGTAACTTATACACTGGTTCTCTATGGGCCGCTTTAGCCTCTTTATTATACTACGTCGGTAACGACAACCTACAAGGTAAACGTATTGGTTTATTCTCATACGGTTCAGGCTTAGCTTCAAGTTTGTTTTCTGTCGTTGTTAAGGGTGATATCTCAAGCATCATCAAAAACTTGAACTTTGATGAAGTTTTAGCAGCCAGAGACACTGTCACTCCAGAAGAATACGAAGCTGCTATTGCCTTAAGAGAGGCTTTACATGGTCAAAAATCATACACTCCAAAAGGTTCCATTGACCACATACGTTCCGGTGTGTACTATTTGACTGATATCAGTGATAAGTACCAACGTACCTACGCTGTCAAAGAGTAGGCTCTTGCTCCTTTGATTGCGGAAGCAAAAAAAAGAAAACAATGGAAAGTCTAACAATTTTGTGCTAATATGTCATCGATGCTTCAAAATAATAATCAATATATTTAGAGAAACTCGCCGTAATCTATAATTTATATTCTAGCTTTAAAATTCAGTAGATCTTCTCATTTAAGATCATACACGATGTGCTGTGTGTGCTCTTCTTTTCATCTCACACTTCAAAGAATTGATCCAATTCTGGTTCAAATTCTTTCGTCTTATCAAATGTGCAGTCTCAAAGTTTGCACCCCTTAACACGCAATAAGTTCCCTCTTAAGGTACTATATCTAGCATAGCGTAGTCACTCAGTACAGAAATCTACGCTACCTGACGATAATCACGTGACTGCCGATTCGGACTACCGCCTCAGGACAGTGCTACACAACCGGACGTTAAATCCGACCAATCAGAGCGCTTTCATTTTATGCATTTCTTTTTACAGGGAAAAACCGGCCCAGGGCTGCGTAACGACTCTGGCCATTACGGCTTTTAACGACGCAGAACAGTAACTATGTTCGTTTCAGGTTTCTGTATTTATTTCCTCCAGATTCGAGCTGAAAGTTTGCTATAGACTGTTGTGTTGTTGTTTGTCCCACAGGAGAGAGAGTCCTTGATTGTTGTTTTATTGTTTGCCACTACGGTTCAAGACTGGCTCTCCATTGCTGCTGCTGCTAGATATATCACCAAGCAAAAGATTCTAGAAGATGCCTTTCACTGGGTTTAGATTCTTCTATGTCTCTACCAAGAGCTACCACACAGTTGCTAAACAGGCGCCTACGTCGTTCTTTGATTCATCTTTTAACTTTATCAAGCAGAACTCACAGCTTGTGTCGCTTGAGTCATTGGGCCATAAGGGTAAAAAGTTCCCGAACCCGCATCCTGCCAGCAGTGCTACCTCAAACTATTTACAACTAGATTTCAGTCATACGAATAGTGCCATATTCCACGATGATGAGAATAACAATACTGGGAGCAGTAACACTTTAAAGAATCCTATCAATATTTTACTACCTTTGAATCAAGGACATGTTATTTTGTCAATCAGCAACTATCATTTAATTATTCAGAATGTTCCATCGCTTGACTTGAAACAAGTCTTGGATCAAACTAATAAACTATCAAGTTTTGTCAATACCAGTGTTGCTACCCAGACTAGATCCTATCATACCACTAATACCAAGACGCAACAATATAAATCGGATAAGATCACAGAGTTGAATGATTCCAGATTCCTAGATACCTTAAAGCAAAAGGAGGAACCAAAAGAAGTGTTGAAATACTATCAATCATCCATTGAAGATGAACTTCCGCAGCCAGAACAGAACTCTGAAACTTTTTTGAATCAGCAGTCTATTGAAATTGAAACTGCTTTTGCAACAGGTCAATATGAAAAGATCAACTCCATTTACATGGCAATCAAAAGAAATGATATTGTTCCATCACTACATTTATATTCATTAGTTTTGAAATCCATTTGTTTGAGAAAGATTGATGATTCGCTAGATGACAAACTATCAATACTCTTGAACGTCTACCAGGATTTAGTTCAACAAAGGCTGAAACCTACTTCTGAAATATATTCAATTGTCATCAATGAGCTATTGGAGGCTTCTATCAACTCAGCAATGATTCCAAGCCTGTCGAGCAGCGGAGCAGATTTTTTCAAGATTGCCATCGATATCTTCAATGCTTCCAATTGTTCACACGTTCAACATTATGAATTGGAAATTATTGATAAGATTCTAGTTGGAATCAACATGTATCCTGATCTAGTAAACAACTCATCACTGGTTGAAGCATTGATGGAACAGGAAAACTTTCATAAGAATTCTACTTTCTACTCATGTTTGATCAACCATTGCAGATTCACACAGGATTCCAAAATGGCTATCTCGCTATATGAAGAGTTTAAAGCTGAATCAATCAAGAATCAGGTGTTACATAAGGACCAATTCAAGATCTATTCAAGTTTCATAGCGACTTTGGTCTCTACGAACGAAGTCCAATTAGCTACCAAGTTCTTGGACCAAATCCTTACATCGATTAAGAACTATGATGATTACGAATCCAAGATCACCATGTTGTTGTCGTCATATCTGTTAGCTTTATCAAAAGTTAACTCAACAAAGGCCTTAGAGATCTGGTTTCAATTCAACTCAATTGAATGGATTCCTGAGTTTTCTTTTGAATTCTATTTGAATTTTTTACAAGATTCATTAGGAGATTACGAAACAAGCACTAGGCTATACAACTACATGGTTGGCTTACCAAGAAACCAAACACCAATAACACCAGAATCATACTTCATTACGCCACCTAACCCAGAAGCATTGTCAAGATTCTTCCAACTGGCAATCATTGAAGAAGACAAGACCACTGTCTTGAAGATGCTAAGAGAATCATTCGTCAGAGGAACTAATTTTTCTTTTGAGGCATATCTTTCATTATTCCAATTCTTGAAAAATGAGGAACTGATAGTTAAAATTGTCAATAATCATGGTTCTTCAAACTCAAAACCGTTTGAATTTTTGACGCATTTGACTCAACACATTCCAAATTTACCAATCTATGAAATTTCAAAGACTTTATATTTCAAGAAATTGATCAATTCTTACAGCATGCAAAAATCTGAAGATTATCAAGGATTCTATGTTGTTTTCTCCTCTGTGTTCGATCAGTTCAAAACCAAAAACGAAAACGGTGTCGCATTGCAAGAAGATTCTGAAGAAATTAGAGAGTTGATTGAATTATGTTCTCCGTTAGTTTTAGAATTCCATGATGTGAACAATTACTATACTGAATTCGACACTCATAACACGATTGCTTTCAAGAACGAATTGACTGCATTTTTCAAGAAGTTGACCAAAGGTGTGAAGGATGAAGAGGGATTATCTGGTGTTGCTGTAAATGCTATTGGCTCGTTACAATGTTAATGAGAGGTGTAGGGGGTTCAGATGAGAGCGAGATGAGTTATGTTTTATGCGATGGGTTGATGAGAATTATTTATTATTTTTTAGATAGAGTTTTATGCATTGGTTTTATGAGCCTTATAATGGGCGGGGATGATGGTGCGGCGGAGGTTATATTGACATGTTTTATGCTTAGTCTTGTTATGCCAGTTTATGATTTAGAAAGATCACGGTTTTTAATGTTGTGTCACAATAGTAGTGATGCATTTTTTACGGAATAGACGTGATGTTATACAATTTTTGTACTGTAATAAAAAGCGAAATCAGTAAAAACTGATTGAGTTCGAAGAAGAAGTTTGCTTGACTGGACTACACTTAACATGACAATGATCCGGTATATTACAATTTCTTTTAAATAGCAGTTCAAAAATGTTAGAGTACGCTACCAATTTCTTCAATCAAGGCAGGAAATTCGACAGATTTTGCAAATATTTCCTCCTCTACAGATTTGAACACTTCCTTCCCGAATTCATGATTTGTCAAACTCGTCAAGAGAGATGCCGATGACTTGTTCACCTCATTCAACTTTGAAGGAGGTTGATAAACAGCCAATGGCTCCTGTTTTGCATCCAGTGTAATTTTCACATCTGAATAACTTGAAGTAGCATATGTTGCAGTTGGATTAAATGCCTCATAGTCACCAGTTGCTCTATCAACTGAATGGAAACGAGGTTCGATCCCCTTGATAATAAATTTTCTCTGTCCGTTGTTTAGATTGATAACCATTGCATTGGATCCGGTAAAGGCTTGGTTGACATTTTTGATGAAATCGACAGCTGGTAATAGCTTCTTTTTGGATTTAGTAATTTCGCTATCAAATTGTGATTCGTATGATTTCCAAAGTGATATTTGGGTAACTTCGCCATCGGGATTCGCAGTGTAACAGGATCTCATCCATGCAGTGGCACGAAGTGGTTCATTCAATTGAGCAATTTCACTATAATGAGCAGCTGATAGTTTCGGAGCACTGGTTGGAGTTGGTGGTTTGGTACGTTTGATCAATTTTAAAGGTTTCAAGTTTGACACGTCATTTGGATTGTTGAGGGTGGTTTGTTGGTAAGTTAGAAGTTGAACTAGTTTAGATTTCAGAATTTCCTTTCTTGTTGTTGTTTTCAATAGAGTCGTGATTCTGTTGTTGCCAGGTAAAGTATACTGATAAAGGAAATCTAAAGACGCTAGCAGCAGATCGTAGTCGTTCACCAGTAAAAAGGAGACAATCTTGTCAAAGACAGACGAAGTCAAATCATCAGCACAACTTTCCACGCTCAACTGCGTACGGACAAGATACCTGGCAAATGATCTCATTATAGAAATTAACAAGCTTCTGTCATTATTCCATGCGAAAACTTTCACCAACAGTAGAAACAGCTCATCATTCTTAGCACCTGGCGCGTAATACGAACTGACACTTTCAACAACCTCCACCACATAAAACAACAACTCATTATCAAACCCTTCGTGCACGGTGCTTCCGTTCACATAATGACTCAACACCTCTGCCAAAACCTTCTTCGTACGTCCATTCAACGCGAGCAACTGCGTGAAGTCGACATCCTGTGCCAAGTTTCTAAGAATCAGAGCGCTGTCTTTCCCACGACTTTGAACATTAACGCCATCGACGCCAGCTTCAGCTAGCGTGTCCAACAGGTATTCCAGCACCCAGCCATGCGCGATAAGATACGCTGCAGAGTTACTGAAGCTCAAAAGCGTGCGTGTGCACCACTCCAGCTGCAAACCGGCCCTGATATTCATCTCCAGGTGGGTCAAGAGATCGGATCCCTGCGTGTTGGTTCCTGGAAGATTGTAGATCTGAGGGTTGATGTAGCCATTGGCCAGCGTCTGCTGCTGGTGCTGGTGCTGTGGGACCTGCACCGGGGTCGGGACAACCTGGTTGAAGATGCTCATGGCGTGATGCTTCCGTGGTGGTTAGAAGTGCTGTGTAATAGGGCTCTGTGAAGCGTGAAACTGCACGAGAATCTGGTATATCCTCTGATATATGTGTGTATTTGTATTGTTTGTTTGTTTGTTTGCAGTTTCAATTTCCGGTTTTTCATTTTTCAGTTCCGAGCCATGTTTCGAGCCCTGCGACGACGAGTCGGAATTGGTTCCCCACGTGATATGTCATGTGATGGTGACTCCAGCTCCTGCATCTGCATCTGGTCGGAACTCGAGCTTCGGCCCGAAGCTGAGCCGTTCTTGTCCTTCTCAGAGCCTTGACACATACGACACAGCAGATATGACAGAGTTATCAGTATCCACATGTTCCTTCCTGCTGGTGCTGGTTGTGTGGTTGGTGGTCACTCGTGGTGGTTGGATTGTGTTTCTTCCCTGCTCACTCGTGCTTTCTTTATCCTTGTACAAAAAACAAATATTCTCTCACCTCGAGTGTGGAACACTTACTTGCTCTCATTCCATGGGCTTCCATGCATATACGCACTATTTGTAACTATGTTGCTATTTCACATTTTTTTTTGCTAATTAACCATGACAGTGGTTGGTTGCTATACTTAAAAACCCAACCCCTGTATTTCAGCAATAATAAATAATAAATAATTAATTGGATCCGTATATAAATGTCGCTGTGTCCGGGGCTTTCTTAAAACCCACAAGCGTTGCTATCAAAAGGGTACAATAAAAGTATATCGCATTAGATAGATTCATTACAATCCAAACATGAAGTTATTTAATACATTTATAATCTCGCTGCTGTTGCTCCTCCAAGGGACGAACGCCATATGGTGGTGGCCTCACTCCTCTTGCGATTCCGTCTTGGAGTCATGGGATGTCAATGACTTGAAGAACTACCTTGCTGATAATTCCGTTCCATTCGACGAAAAGAAGGTGACTATTGCTGAATTGAAGAAACTGTCAAAGTCTCATTGGGAGGACCACCAATCCCAGGTGAATACTCCATCTCAGACTCTTGACAACTCGTGGTTTGGTGGCTTTGGTGATTTTGGTCTTGGTGGCATTAAGCAAAAAGTGCTTGGTGGTGGTCCAAAGACTGTTGGTGATAAAGTTGGCGATAAAGTCGGTGATGCGATTGATTACTCTATTGAAGCCGTTACCGGCCCATACAAGGACATCAAGTCGTGGGTTTTCACCACTTGGTCAACCGATGATATCAAGAAGTTATTGAAGAAGGCTGATATCAAGTACGATGAAGCAAGATACACCACTCGCTCTGACCTGGTGAAACTGGCTCAAGACTCATACGATGACATTGCCAAATATTTCAATGCGTCTGGTAAGTACCCTGGTGACTGGTTATTCTCTACATGGGACACGAAGTCGTTGAAGAAGTGGCTTCGTGACAATGACGTTGACTACTCATCTTTGAAGGACAACAGAGAAAGCTTGCTGCATAAAGTCAGACAGCACGCATACGATGCATCAGTGTACACAGCTGACCAACGTGAGTCTATCCTTGAGAGTTTAGACTTGGCCAACAGTGCTCTTTACGACAAGCTGGGTGGTATCAGAGATGATATCTTCAACACTTGGAGCTCATCGCAGTTGTACTCGTGGTTGAAATCCCACAAGGTTGATGTTGACGAGTCTGTCAAGCAAAACAAGGAGGAGTTGGCGCTGCTTGCCCAAAAGAACAAGCATGAGTTCAAGAATGATGTCAGCTCATGGGTTGCTAAGGCGTCTAGAACTGTCAGCCCACACTTGAGCAAAGCCACCAAGAGTGTCGACAATGTCATCAATGACACCTTCTTTGTTGGTGTTGAGAACTGGAGTCGTGATAGATTAAAGGCGTTTTTGAACTCTAGAGGAGTTGCAATCCCACATTTCGCAACGAAATGGCAATTAGTGGAGCTGGTTAAAGCCAACAAGTATAAGCCAATCACCAAGTTCAACAAGGATGACTTCTTCCAGGGCTGGAGCACTGCCAATGTGCAGAAGTGGCTGAGTGAGCAAGGCGATGTTGCATCGTCAACAGGTAAGGATTTGTGGGAGAAGTCTACTGATCTATACAAGCAGTTTGTCAATAACGTTGAGTTGTATGCGAACAAGTTCACTGACGGCGTGCAAGCTGCACAGTCTGGTGCCTCTGAGTACGTTGACAGCGCAACGTCTGCCATTGTTGACAAGGCGACTGGTGCCAAACACTACAGTGACAAGAGTGTCAAGGACACGTTCTTTGACTACTGGTCAGAAGTTGAATTGAGAGACTATTTGAAGACGTTTGGTATCAAGACGAGCAAGAAGTCTACAAAGGATGAGTTGATCCACTTGGCGAAGACGAACACTAGATGGTTTGTCAGTGGTGCGAAGTATGATATCAATGACAAGCTTGCTGATTTCAAACTATCCAGTGCCAACCTTGTCAGCTGGGTTCACTTCCAGATCAACAAGATTGGTAACTGGCTGTATTACGGTGTCTATGGAAGATGGGTTTGAATCTTAAATAAAGAAACAAACAACACATAACACACCACTCGTGAATCTCGAGAGAAGCAAATTTGTATATTTGTATGAAAATGATTTATTATTACAGTATTGATTACTCTGGTGAGTCAGTTGTAGTGTTTATGTGCTAAGTAACTAAGACAGATCAGAGAGACACCTCTGTGTGATTAAGTGAGTTCATGGCACTATTGTGGAACCTCTCCGGGTAACCCCTCTATAAACTGAAAATTATATGAAAAGCTCACTTCCACATTTCGTTACCACTCGTTCTATCACTTATTACTACTCCACACACACACATCACATCACATCTATCGAAATGTCAGGTAGATATCCTTGGTACACAAAGGTTGCCGATGCAGTGCATCGTTTGACTGTTCTATCCCTCGTTGGTGGGTCGCTCTATATCATTGGTGGGCTCAGTTGGCAGATATACCTGAATGGTAAGAAATACGAAAAGCAAGTTCTTGAGAAAGCCAGTGAGGAGGAGGAGACTGATTAAGAGAAGAGTTTGATATATATAGCCTTTAGCTGTGAATAAAGTCTTTTATCATTATGCTAGGGTCTTACCATTTCCTGTGAATATTACTATTATTATTATTATTACTATTACGTTTGTTGTCTTGTATTTATTTTATTGAAGAAGAGGTCCCGTTATACATACATATATGCGGTTGTTTTGTAGTTTAGCGGATTGAGGGTGACAATGGTGTTACACCACTCGGTTGGTCAGACGTCATGATCTGAGAAGAAAACTTCACTTCTTCACTTTCTTTGATTTCCCTTCTTTAGAAGTACCTTTCCTCTTCTTCAAAGAATGGCTTAATCCCCTTTCCACCAGTTTAACCATCCTATCCTCCTGCCTTTTCAAATCATCGCCCCTGGCTCCAATGATTATAAGGTCTTCTTCATTGAAATGCAAATCGCACACTGGACATTCACCACCACCATCTTCATTATGACTCCTCTTCGATTTCCCATTAACATCACCCCCTGCTACTGATGATCCCAGCTCTTTCAAAGACCTTGTAGCAAACGCGTCTCCGCATTCAACAATATAGCCAAACTTCCCTCCTGTTTGTCCCAACGCGTCACCCGTTATCCCGCAGTAAAACCTCACTGACTCGTCACTTTCCCTGCCCCCGTCGTTCACATCCTTCCCCGATGTTCTCCTACTACCACCACCACCACCACTACTACTACTACTACTACTACTACCCTGTGCACTCTTGAGTCCCTTCAGCTCGACCACATCCTTCATACTCTTGATATGCTGCACTAACACCCTCTGCTGTGGGGAGATCGACTCCGGATTGACAAGGTACTCCAGGATAGAGATCTTATTGTATAGGTTACCCCTGTAGTCGCTCACCATGGGCTGTGTGAGTGGCTCGTTCGATAGCTGGCATGTTGACTGGCTGCTTCTAGTGTGTTCTTTGTTCAGTGGTTCCTTGCTGCCCGTGTTGCTGTTGGACTGTAGGGAAAGGATGTCCTTTCTCGAGAGCTTTAAGGACCCGTCGCTCTGCAGTGGGTGTTAGTAGGGTGCTGTGAGTGGATGGAGAACAAGAGCAAGAAAGCTAAGCATACGCCCATATTATCTATATTATCAATACTATCAGAGTAGTGTGTCGAGGTATAAAGCATTTAATTATATGCCTCGAACAAATAAAGAAGCAAAGAGCTATATGGTATATCGCTGACTAAGCGATGAGTTGGTTGCGAGCGCGTGTCTCATTTTCCGCTTTCATGTTTTTTGTTAGCAGAAAGATCGTTTAGTTGGCCACCATTCAATTCAGACATACCACACACACACACACACATACCACGCAATGTCCGAGCTGTGCCAGTTCTACTCCAAGATAGGAGCCTGCCGTCATGGCGAGAAGTGCTCCCGGAAGCACACGAAGCCCACGAGATCTTCCACCATCCTGCTCACAAACATGTACCATCCGGAAGACATGACGACGGTCGGGTCTACCACTGCCACTGACACTGCCACTGACACTGACACCACTGGTGCTGAAACCACTGGGTCTAGTACAGACACTGACCCATTCACTGTCTTCTACAAGGACATATTCGTCGAGTCCACGCTGATCACAAAGTCTCCGATCCAGACACTGACGGTGTGCGAGAACGGGAACAACCACCTCCAGGGAAACGTCTACATACAATTCACGAGTTCAGATGCAGCGCAGCAGGCGCGCGACAACTTTGCATCAAGGTGGTATGCTGGCAAGCCCGTGTACTGTGACCTGTCGCCCGTGAGAGATCTGAGCGAGGCCAGTTGCAGGCAGCACGAGGAGGGCGTCTGTGACAGGGGCGAGCTGTGCAACTTCCTGCATGTGAGGAAGGTGGACCCGAAGGTCGTCAAGGAGCTGCAGCTGTCCATGTGGAAGTATCTGACGGCGAATAACCTTGTGTAATGTATGTAATGTATATAATGTAATGTAATAATGGTCCATTTGATAGTATACTATGTAACACACTGCTGACTCAGCATCTCCGTTTCTGATGGCAAAAATCCACATCCAAAACATTCACAACTTCGCTTCTTTCAGCTGGTGGCCAACCAAACAAACAGACAAACAAGCAGATAGAAGCAGTTAGTTCAATGGCAGACAGATACTCCTTCTCCTTGACCACTTTCTCCCCAAGGTATGTTGCATTGGTGCTTCCCTACCCACAATTGACATGACATTCTAACAAACTCCTCCAACCAGTGGGAAACTAGTACAGATCGAATATGCCCTTAATGCAGTCAAACAAGGTGTCACGTCCCTTGGTATCAAGGCCACAAACGGGATAGTGCTCGCCACCGAGAAGAAATCCACCTCCTCTTTGAACAAGTCCGAATCGTTGTCGAAAATCTCCCTCATCACTCCAGACATCGGTGCAGTGTACAGTGGAATGGGACCAGACTTCAGAGTATTGATTGACAAATCTCGAAAGATCTCACATACGAACTATAAGAGAATCTACAACGAATACCCACCTACCAAGATCCTTGTCTCAGAGGTCGCCAAGCTCATGCAGGAAAGCACGCAAAGTGGTGGTGTTCGCCCATATGGTGTCAGTTTGCTAGTTGCAGGATACGATGATTCTAATGGATTCGGCCTCTATCAAGTCGATCCATCAGGTTCGTTCTTCCCATGGAAGGCAACTGCCATTGGCAAGGGTTCTGTCGCAGCTAAGACGTTTTTGGAGAAGAGATGGAATGACGAATTGGAATTGGAAGATGCCATCCATATTGCCCTGTTGACTTTGAAAGAGTCGATTGAAGGTGATATGAATGGTGATAACGTTGAGATCGCCGTCGTTGGTGACGAGAATGAAGAACTGCTAGGGTTTAAAGGTGTTGAAGGTGCAAAGGGCCCAAGGTTCAGAAAATTGAGTCCTCAAGAGATCACTGATAGATTGGAGAGTTTGTAATAAAGAAAGACGACGACGCTATCAATCAATTTTGTATAATCTTTAATTTAAATCACCATCATAGAAAAACGATGTTTATGAAAAAGAGAAAAACAAATAAATCAAAGAATATCACTACGTAGTTGTAATAATAATAAGCAAGCAGTAAGCAATAAGCATACTCCCCCTTTTATTGTTCTATATATCCACATTTTTTTCTCTCTCAATCTTTTTGTTTCTTTAAAGGATCAATAACAACACCTCTCTTCGCAATAACTCTAGGCATGGTCAATCTCTGATGAGACTCCCTACTTGTCCATTCCTGGCCAATAGGCATTCTTAAACTTCTCTCATACTGCTCCCTGCTTTCAAATGGGAACGGCACAGCAGTTGACTGATACTTTGCATTCTTCTTATTCTGTTTCTCATTGATAATGACATGGTTCAAAGCCTTATCCTTTCTCTTGTTGGCATCAACACCCTTTGTTACCTTGAGTACCTTCTTCTTATTCTTATTCCCTTTTCTCTTCTTTTGAGGGTTTCCACCAGCCCAGTCACCCCATCCAGGTAGTGTCAAGTCTTCAATTTGATCACCTTCATCAAGAACAACTTGTCTTTTCTCACTGGCGAATTCAGAGACAACATCATCACCGGCAAACGCCTGCTTGATGAGATCTTTCTGTTTGAACATGTGCACGCCCGAGTCATCGTCATCATCTGATGCATTGTTCTCATCATCATCGCCATGTGGATCAACAATGTGGAGTGTTTCATTCATGTCAAGAAGTTCACTGTCATTGTCTTTGTCTTCATTACTTGATGGCCCATTCACAGAAGAAGCTTTACGTTTCTTGTTGATTTTAGCAGCGGATTTATCAAGTTTAGATGACGTCTCATCGACAATTTTGATCTTCTTAGATTTCAGAATGTTGTTGCCTGCATCGTCGTCGTTGGTTGTAGATAACCAAGGATTCGATTCCTCTTCATCTTGTCCTGTGGATTTCTTTGCTGTTGCTGTTGTTGAAGATTCCGCAATGTTTGTAGATTGAAGAGGTTTTGAACGAGATTTAGATGATGTAGAACCATTGGCAGCTGTGAGTCTCTTGGATAAAGTTCTCGATGAATCAATTTCATCTTCTTCCAGAACCTCATCAGCTATGTCTCTTAATTCTGAACTTGCATGTTGCGCACCTGGAGTGTATATTCTTCTCCCACCATTCACCATCACATCGACACCTCCCGTAGACCCTCCTTCGTCATTTAAAGCGCTTTCAAAATCTTCAATATCCTCATCATGATCCAATTTTCTTAGTCTTGCTTTATATTCATCATTCTGTGTACGTTCTCTAGCTTCTGCATTCTTCATAAATGGCATGTTCATAACGCCAGTCTTCCCAATGTTTTCTCTATCACCCTCGTCATCATCGTCATTATTAAACACCTTATCAACATTCAAATCATTCATATCGTCAAACTCGTCCAGGTCACCATCCTCGCGATCAAGAATCTTAGATTTCAAACGTTCACCACGTGCCAGCATCGCCTCCATCTCGCCTCTTGCATCGGAATCTTTAGACATGCCTGATTTGATCATACGTTGGGCCCATTTGGAATTATTCTTATGTTTCAAAGACATACGCTCCTGAGCACGTCTCATATCATGATCCTCATCCTCTTCTTCGTCTCCTTCTGCTCCTTCTCCTTCAGCCTCGCCGACAAGTTGTTGAGTCTTCAACAGTTCCTTCTTCTTTATACGACGATATGACTTAGATTTGATCTTTTTGATTCTTTTCGCCTCACGTTCTTGTCTAAACATCAACTCTCTCATCTTTCTCAACTCAGCATGACGTTTCTCTAAATCAGCCTTGCTTAATTTAGCAGTTTGAATCTCTTCGAATTTAGACTCTGCATTCTCATCAAGTAGTTTACTCTCAGTAAGGATGGAATGAATTCTGCTCTCCAACTCATTGATAGGTTTAGATTCTTCAAACGTGGAAGATTCCTGTATCTTATCATCTTGTGCATTTAACGGAAACGACAACACTTCAGCTCTCTTCAACTCGTTCACTGTTTCACTCCATTTGCTAACCTCCTCCTTGGAGATCTCATACGCTGCTCTTCTTTCATTACGCTGTTGGATTCTCTTAGGCAGTGGGATCGCTAGTGGTTTGTTCGAATCAGCGGCAGCGGCATCATGGTTTGACTCCAGATCACGGTTGATCAAGATTGCGGATTTAGATGTGGCTGGATCAACAACTGATAACATATCAGATAAAGTAATAGAGGAACCTCCCCCTGGTAAAGAAAGTTCATTTTCTGGAACTGTAGCGGATTCGTAATGTTTCTTCTCCTTGACTGAGTTCAATTTGTTGAGGGAACGTTTCAAGGTCGTTAGTTCAACGTCTGAGGCATTCTCTTCATCGTCCTCTCCCGGGAACAATTCTTCATCTGATGCTTCTTCGTCATCTTCAGACTCCGACTCTGACTCTGACTCTGACTCTGATCCAGATTCTTGAGAGGATTCAGATTCCCAATTGTCATCGAGCACCAAGTCGTCTTTTTTACTGGCTGATTTCTTTTTGGAATCCTTCTCATCTAAATCCCAAACCTCTGATAACGAAACAAAATCTCCCTCGTCAACACTAGCATACCCATCGCTCTCCGCCTCATCCAGCGATATCTTCTTTCCTTCCTTTTTCGCCTGCTTCTGCTTCTTTTCCTGATCTCTCAAACTCTGAGAAAATTTAGAATTCAAAACATCATAGTCATCATCAGAACCCATAGCTTCATCAGAGTCAATCTCCTCGTCTTCCAGTTCCTCCTCCTCGCCATCCTCACCACCTTGGCGTCCCCTGCCCTCGTTGTTTATTCTAAACTTCTTTGGGTTGACGACGGCACCACCACTTCCACCGTCAGACTCATACTCTGATCCAGAGCTTTCCTCTTGTCCCTGTTCCTGGGCCAGTGCGATCTCGTACGCGTTCTGTACACGGCGTGAGGCCTTCTTTTTCGTGTGGCGCTTGCCCGGGCCCTTCCCTGTGTTCTTCTTGGCCATGCTGATACCTGTGTTACTTGATCAATAGGCGCCGCTCAAGTGTAAAATACAAAAGCAAGTGGAAGTTGCAGGTGAAGCGAAGAAGCACTTTTTAAGAAACAAAGAAAAAAAAAAAAAAATTTGAGCGATGAGCCCTCGGAAGTCATTGGAAAGTTCCGGTCAGCCATATGTACTTTACTTTACTTTACTTCAGTTTATTCAACAATAAACAGTTTATTCAACAGCCAGTTGCTCAGTTGCTTATCCAGACAGACAGACAGACATACTGACAGACAGCCATGTCCAACAACCGTATCGATATCACTGCCCTCCCACCACAACAGCTGCTGCAGTTCCGCAAGGATCTCCAGGCAGAAGCCGACCATTTTGGCACGTCTCTTCAGGCATTGTCGATTGCCCTGTCGAAATACAAGGACAACATTGCCTCTCTGGATCAGATGAGCAAGAACCAGGACAAGCAGATCCTGGTGCCGCTTTCCGCATCGTTGTACGTCCCTGGGAAGGCGAAGGACAGCGACAAGTACCTCGTGGACGTCGGGACAGGGTACTTTATCGAGAAGACAGCACAGGAGGCCAAGGTGTTCTACGAGGGCAAGACGAAGCAGCTGGGAGCGGACTATGGTCAACTGGAGGCGATCATTGCAGAAAAGGAGCAGGTGTTGGCGAGAGTCGACGGTGTGTTGAGGGAGAAGGTGCAGCAGCAGGAGCAAGAGCAAGAGCAGGCTGCTAAGCAGAAGGCTGCGGATCAGTGAGTGATGGGTGTCGTGCGTGCAGGGCATCCGAGGGTTAATATACAGCGTGTAGTATGTGTGTGTTAGCTAGCTTGTAGTACTGTCATTCAATCAGCAGAAGGAAGTGGTGATGGACGTAGTGCACAAACCGGTAGACGTTGATACTTGAACTCTTTAACTAAGTAACTAAGTAACTAAGTAACTAACTACTAAGTAAGTGACTACTGGAGAGAACACATGTCCGGCAACTTCACGACCTCCTTTGCAGCTGTCAGTGCACAGGTCCAGAAACTCAGAGAACAGAAGGATCAGCAGAAGGATCAGCAGCAGCAGCAGCAACAACAGCCCACAACTCGCACCACACCAGCACCATCATCAGAACCACAACAGAAGAAGCAACGACTCAACGCCTTCCACAACCCCAACGCCAACACAAGCACCAGTGCCTCCTCATCACGCACAGCAAACTCCACACAGCCTCCACCAACGATCCAAGTCAACAAGTCGCAGACCGGGAACCCACTCTTGCAACACCTAACTAACATCAACTGGACCTATACGCATTCCTCTTCACCATACGACTACCTTACAAACGGACGCCGCATCGTGTTCCTATCGCTGAAATACCATAAGTTACATCCAGAGTACATCCAGAGGAAATTGGACACGGTGACGCAGGGAACTGAGGGCAGGGACTCGGTGATGATTGTTGTTGTTGATGTGGAGAACAGCGATGTGATCATGAAGGAGTTGAATCGGCTGTGTGTGTACGGTGGGGTCACGATGCTGTGTGCGTTTGGGTTTGCTGAGGCAGGGAAGTGGATTGGTGCGTTGGCTAGTGCTGGACGAGGGAGATAGCATGGCAGGCAGCCCACCCACCCACCTACTTTAACAGTCTAGTCTATCTATGCATTATTGTTATTATTATACATGCTTGTTGTTCTATACTACATATATATACGCCATGGACTCTAACTTATTGGATCACATCAGTGCCCTTGGTCTTGCCACTGGTGACTGTCATTTTGGCACTCTTTGCCCCAAACTGTATAGCCCTCTTTGGTTCCTCCCAAACCCACTCCAGGCCCAATTTCAACAAGGCGTACTGTCTCAGTATGTATTTACTCACCTTGTAATTGATCTCTATCTCCTCTGTGGAATACTGCACGACGTGCTCGCACAGGAAAGGATACCTCATCTCGACTCCGTTATCAGCAATGACTTTATCATCCCGCTGGAGGTTCCGTTCATGGATGTTGTTGATCTGGCGTGTTAGTTCCGCAGCAAGCTCCTCGTTCGTCTTGTTGTTCAACTTGTGATATCCTCCATACAGCTCATCTGCGCCCAGTCCACTCAGCAACACCAACGGCCGCACGCGATCCCTGTCAACAGCATCTGCATCTGCATCTGCACCAGACACCAACTGCCTCGATGCGAAATAGAACGCAATGGCGATACTTAGATCCATCTCTGTGTTCTTGGGCCACATCAATTCCATCACCTTCTCCCTCGTGGCTAGATATTCATCATATGGGACATCGATCTCTCTGAGGTTGAACGTGACGCGATGCCCGTATTTCTTCATGAGTTCCTGCGTTGATACCCTCGCCAGTTTCCTGTCTGGAGCCTCGCTGGCTTTCAATCCGGTGCGTGGGTTGTCAAATGCGACGTTGACAAGGTCGATGACGGTGGAGCCAGGCGACAGCTCTGCCGTCAGGGCAGCTATGACGGTGCAGTCGAGCCCACCAGAGAACAATATCGCAAACGACGGGTCTGCCACCATCAGATTATGCTGCTGATGAGTGTTGACACGACGCAAGGGCTGGATAGTCTTGATACGTGAAAGGACCGCGTCACGAAGCGTCGCGTCCAGTGAGTTGAGTCTGCTTTCAATATGACGGAACCCATCGTCTGTCTCCGTGTTGATCCTGTAGTGTCTCTTGAAGTCGATCTTTATGAGGTCCCATGAGTGTACATCAAACGAGTAGATGACACCAGCGAGACAGTCTTGAAACCCTTCAGCGTTGGACTTCCCACTCAAACTAGCCACCAGCAATCCATCCTTATCCCCAGACTCGGCCTCGTCGACTTTGTAGACAAGGGATCTCTTGCCTATGGAGTCTCTGCCAAACCAGACCTTCTTTTCTTTGAGATCATTGACGACGTATGCGAATTCTCCCTCGAGCTCTTTAACTGCGTCCTCGACCCCAACATCCTGGATCCTCTCGCAGAAATATACCGTGTCGTTCCCCTGAATCTCAGAGTTGTACAACTCACCGTTGAACTGGACAACATACCTTTCAGTAGCAGTAGCAGAAGCGGGATCAGCAGTAGTAGCTGAATCAGATAAAAAGAACGGCTGCTTGGTGAAGGGCGACCTCAACGACAGCACGGAGCTGAAGGCAGAGTAGTCGGCCCCGGACACAATGGCAGCGTAGTCCGGGCCACGGTTGTGTACTAGTGGGATGATGCTGTTGAATGTCGCTGATGGGACATGGCAGTTGGTGGTGTTGGTGATGAGCGGTGCAGAGATGGGATGCGCTGAGAACTCTGTTGTTTGAGGCCGTGGTGCTGGCCCTGTGGGGCGTGTAGTACCTGTGGTTCCTGTGGTTCCTGTGAGCTGGTGCTGGAAGAGGATACCGCACATGCCTAACGAATGAATACAGGTGCAGAGTCGATGCACTGTGCTCATCGCATGAATCTTCGAAGAGCTGAAAAATATTAACTGACAGCCAACTGACTGTCAACTGACTGACTTTGTGTACGAATAACACACTCACACTCCACACAACAACACACACAACACACAGCACACTTCACAGCACAGCACAGCACAGCCATGGCCGACGTCAAGCCCAACTTCGACCTGTTCCTGCGCCAGCTGAAGTCTCGCAAGGCCGACCCTGTGCTCCGCTACATCCGGTCCTTCATCAACAGCTTCACCAACCCCCAACGACAACAACGCTTCACTGCCGACCAGCAGGCGAAGCTGGTGCAGGACTTTGCCCGGTTCATCTTCGAGCAGCTTGCCTGCCATGAGCCCTTCAGCGTGCTGAACGAAAGAGAGCTCTTGAACGCGAAGTATGGTGTCGAGAAGCTCGTCATGAGTAAGATCCACGAGTACTGCTACTCGCCAGAGATGATCGAAACCCCCCAGCTGCATGAGCAGCAGGGGCAGCAGCTGGACGGCTCGCACCAGGCGGACCTCGCGGTGGACGAACAGCTAGCACAGCACTACACGCAGTTTGCCGGCCGTCTCACGTACAGGGACCTTGACGTGGACGAGCAGCTTGTGTCGAAAGGCGAGAGTTTCATCCAGCTGGCAGCAGCTGAGTTGAACAAGGTGTCCCTGTACAAGGCACCCAGGGCAAAGATCGTGTGTCTGTTGAACGCGTGCAAGATCCTGTTCCAGTTGATCAAGAATGCGCACCAGCACCATAACGCTGACGAGTTCCTGCCGTTGCTCGTGTATACTTGTCTCAATGCGCAGGTGAGGCACCTGTACTCGAACCTCAAGTACATTGAGAGGTTCAGCTTCGTGCGGAGCAGCGAGGCAGAGTACTACCTGGTGAGCCTGTCCGCCGCTGTCGAGTACATCCGGCAGCTGAAGCCGTGTACAGAGGAGTCACAGGCAGACAGCGGAGCCTGATCTGTATACTATATGCTGTATATAGAGTATAATATGGTATAGTAATAATAGTAACAAATAATAGTAATAATATAATAGTAACAGTAGTATAGTAATAATAGTAGTATAGAAGACTAGTATAGTATAGTATAGAGTCGGCGGTTAATGTTATTATTCTTTGATCTTATTCTGATTCTTACAGTTCTGATAATTAAGGTCAGCGGCTAATATTCTTATTCTTATTCTTATTCTTAATCTTAATCTTATTCTTATTCTTATATTCATTCTTACATTATTATTCTTTGATCTTATTCTTATTCATACAATATTAGTATTAAATGTCAGCGGTTAACTTAATATTGTGACTCTTATTCTTATAGTATCAGTCAGTATTAGTATTAGTGTTAGTATAGTATTGTTAGTAGTAGTATTAGTAGAGTTATTAGTAGTACAGTCTGGTCTTAGTGCAGTATAGTAATAATATGTTAGTGGTATATTGTAGCGTAGTAATAGTATATTATGGTACAGCATAGTATATAAAGAGACACACACAAAAAATACAGCAACACACACTTCAATTCAGACAGCAACAACACCTGTGTAGCCAACAACAACAGCCCACATGTCCTTCACACCACTCACGTCCTCCGTCGGGGCCCTGCTCATCCACCTCTCCACGACGAACCACTACGCACAATTGGGAGAGACCATCGGCTTCTCTTCCATCCTCTCCAACCTCCTGCGTCTGCGTGCCTCCGCAGTCGACATCTCCATCACAGCAGGCCTCATCGCCTCTGCCGTCTTCACACAACACTATGCCCCACAGCACACCCCGTCGCTCCCAACATCCCAGCTGCTGGTGGCCAGTGGCAGTGGCAGTGGCAGCTCTTTCTCACGACTCGCGCTGTACGCTGTCGCTGGGGCACTCGTTGGACTCGGTACCAAACTGGCACGCGGCTGCACCTCGGGCCACATGATTGGCGGTCTCTCGAGACTACGCTACAGGTCCCTGGTGGCAGTAGCCACCTTCAGCGCCGTCGCGATGTGCGTCGTGAGGTTCCTTGGGCTAGGTTCCCAGCGCCTTGCTGCTGTGCCAAACTACTACATTTCAAAAGACGACGGCGATGTCCCTGCGATTGTGTATGGGATCCTCGTCGTTTCTGCCCTGTTAACATATGGTGTCTTCCCTGTTTTGTCGAAGACAGACAAGGTGAAGACGAAGAAGACGCTGCTGCAGTTCCTTAAGCTGGCGTACTCCACGTTTGATGGGTTCTTGTTTGGCCTGGGGCTGCACGTATCAGGCATGTTGAATGCGCACAGAACGATTGGATTCTTATCAATGCTGAGCAGCCCTGCACAGTTCGATCCATCTCTGGCGATGATTGTGCTGTTCGCTATCATCCCAAACATCTTTGCCTGGAGAAGGGTTGTCACGCCTCAATTAACTGGCGTGTTTAACGTGGCCACAGGGAACGATATCTCTGCGAAGTTTGTGCTGGGGAATGCCCTGTTTGGACTAGGCTGGGGTCTGCTCGGTGTGTGTCCTGGTCCTGGAATCGTCAACAGTTGGTACTTTGCAGATATCAGAATATGGTGGATCCTGAGCTTTGCCATTGGCAGCTTCCTGGGCACAAAGGTCTGACCCTGACTTTCTTGTTACTTTATTTGTGTATAGCAAATGTGTACTTATACTATGTATGTATACATGTTCTGATGTGTAGTAACAGTATGCATACTGACTAACTATATATATAGAACCCTCGGTGTCTTAGCTGTACTCTCTTAGTGAAGAGATAGACTACAGTGTCACTCACTGGGAAAACTACCCCCAGCGAGGGGTCCTCTGCCCTCCGTTCGGCTAATAGCCGGAAGTGCGCTAAGCCAGGCAGAGAAATCCATTCCAAATACGCGCAGTGTGGTGCGGTGCGGTGCCTTGCGCTACGTGCGTCTAAGGTCTGGTCTACTCACCAACTACTACTTAACTTTTTGTTCGTCGAGCTATATATAAAGGCACTTCTCGATCCTGTCTCACAAACACATACACGCTTGTTATACATACTGAACATACTCACACACACTACAAAAAAAATGGCCACTTTCAAACTAGCTTCAGGTTACGAATTACCACAGGTTGGGTTCGGTTTATGGAAAGTCCCAAATGAGACTGCTGCTGACACTGTCTACAATGCAATCAAAGCCGGCTACAGATTATTCGACGGTGCCTACGATTACCAAAACGAAAAAACAGCTGGTGAAGGGATCAAAAGAGCCATTGATGAAGGTCTAGTCACCAGAGACGAGATCTTCGTCACCACTAAGTTATGGAACAACTACCATTCCAGAGAACACGTCTTGGAACAAGCTAAAAAGCAAAACGAAGCTTGGGGTTTAGGTTACATTGACCTATACTTGATCCATTTCCCAACTGCTTTGAAATACGTTGATCCAAAAGAATTGGAATTCCCAGCCTGGTGGACTGATGCTGAAAGAACCAAGGTTGAATTGGAAAAAGTTCCAATCTCTGAAACTTGGAAGGCCCTAGAAGAAGTTGTTGACTTAGGTATTGCTAGATCCATCGGTGTTTCTAACTTCTCTGCCCAATTGATCTACGATATCCAAACCTACAACAAACATCCAATCTCCTCATTACAAATCGAACACCATCCATACTTAGTTCAACCAGAACTGATCCAATTGGCCAAGGAGAACAACATTGTCATCACCGCATACTCCTCATACGGTCCTCAATCGTTCTTGGAGCTACCGGGTATCTTCTCTCAATTGGCTAAAGAAATCACTCCATTGTTAGAGCACGAAGTCGTAAGCAAGATTGCAAAAGCCCATGGTAAATCCCCAGGTCAAGTCTTGTTGAGATGGTCCACTCAAAGAGGCATTGCTGTCATTCCAAAATCTAATAATCCAAGCAGATTGGCTGAAAATTTGGCGAACACTGAATTCGATCTGACGGAAGATGAAATCAAAGAGATCTCATCATTGAATAAGAACTTGAGATTCAACGATCCAGGTTTCTACCTGCCAAACTTCCCATTGAGAATCTTCGCTTAGACAGTTTTGAAATAAAATCGATGATGTAATTACTTATGTCTTAGGAGGTATAACGAGCGAACAAGAACACACTGTAGATGTAACTTCCACATTCTCGGATTAATACTCAGAGTCTTAGCCTCCACAAAAGAAAAAATGGAAGATGTATAATTCGCCTTTTCCCCCTCCGATCTATTCACCTACAAAGCCAAAGACTTCTCGCATGTGGTTTAGCTCGACGATTGTCCAATTAAAATTTGATAATTGTACATTATTATTATTATTGTTTATTTGATAATACAAAGTTGATAATATTAGGCGCTATATTTGTTCGATTACTATAACATTCTATAACTTTGGTACGAACTCGTTGTCTTCAATCAAGACTTTGATAGACCCGTTCTTCGGATTAGAAGCCAAGTCAAAAGCCTTGTTGGCATTCTCAAGTTCAACACGATGTGTAACTAATGCGTCAACGTTGATAATACCGTTGCTTATCAACTTGATCACGGCGGGCCATGTGTCATGATATCTGTTGATGAACTTAACATCTATTTCAGCTAGTGACAGATGCATGAACGGGAAATTGTTGATGTAGTCTCTTCCAACACCGATTATCAGCAATAGACCAGATCTTCTCACAACGTAAGCCAACGTGTTGATTGATGATTCAACACCGGTACATTCAAGAGCCCTTGGAGGAGCATCGTATTCACTTGAGCCGAATAACGATTTGATAGCAAGACCGTTTTCTTGGTTGGTCTTCTTAGTATCGATCTGATATGGGATGACATCTGGAACTAACTTTTTGGCAAAATCCAATCGTTCTTTTGATAAATCTGTAATTACAATTGGAGTACAACCTGAAGCCTTAGCCAACAACAAAGTGACTAAACCAATTGGACCAGCGCCAGCAATGACAACACCTTTACCTAGCTCCAATTCAGCCCTTCTAACACCGTGATACGCAACAGATACAGGTTCAACCAGGGCACCATGGGCATATGTCATATTATCAGGTAGTTTGTACACGAATCTAGCATCGTGAACGATATAACGTTGCATGGAGCCTGCGAATGGGAAGATACCAATAAACTTGACATCCTCACACAAGTTGTAATCACCTTTCCAACAAAGGAAACAATCCCCACATGGCACACCTGGTTCAATAGCAACTCTGTCACCGGCTTGGACGTTAGTGACACCTTCTCCAACTGCTAAGACATCACCTGCAGACTCGTGGCCAAGGACTAGATCACCATGTAGTTCTAAAGTCCCGATCTTACCGTGTCTCCAAAGATGTAAATCGGAACCACAGATCCCTGTTGCTCTTGGATGGATCAACACTTGACCTGGTGATAATTTTGCAATGGAGTTCTCTCTGACTTGGATCTTGTGATCCAAAGTGACTTGGACGGATGGGTTGGTAGGGGCCATGTTTGTAGAGATCAAGTAAGAGTGAGAACGGGGAAATAACAGGGGCCAGTTGTGCGATGGAGGACACCGGTATCGAGAAGCTGAATCATTTTTATATATATTCCTAGCTGATCATTGGGTATTGGGGAAGCCTGTATGGATTAGCCTCGAGGGACATGCTGCAGCTGGAGAGAGAGAGAATTGTTCCGGGTGCGTGTGCTTGTGCTTGTGTGCGTGTGCGTGTGGCGGTCCGGTGGGGCAGACGCTAGCTCCGCCCAGCTTCCAGGAGGGTCTCCACCCAGCGCGCCACCCAAGAGGTTTCTCCGCCACCAGGAAGGTCGGTCAGCCTGCAGCTCCGCACGGATCTTCCATCGATCGCTTCTGCACGCAAGCGCTCGCTCGCGTTTTAACCGCCGACCGATGGCTAAATGGCCCAGAAAATCTGGGGTAAATCCGAAGCGGTTAAAATAAAAATCTAAATCCCAGTGCAGTGCGCCTTTCTGGCTTATAAACCCGGCAGCTCTGATGCGCGCACTAGTCTCAGTGACTTTAAGTCTGGGGAGTCTGTAGATCATCGAGTGCTGATATGATTTTGCCTAGGATGTATTTAAGAGTTTGCGAATCCTGCCCTTCCTTCCTTCCTTCTTCTCTCCAGGATCATCATCGACGGCACACAACACACACACACACACCCACGACATCATCATGACCGCATCCTCTAAAGCTGAAATCCACGACCTGGCCCTAAGAACCATCAGGGTCCTCGTCGCTGACTTGGTCCAACAATTCAACGGTGGTCACCCAGGTGGTGCTATGGATATGGCTGCAATAGGTATTGCCTTGTGGAAATATACCTTGAAATTCTCTCCAAATAACCCAGACTATTTCAACAGAGACAGATTTGTCCTTTCTAATGGTCACACCTGTTTGTTCCAATACGTGTTCCAACACTTGATCGGTTACAAGCACATGACGTTGGACCAATTGAAAACCTACCATTCTAGTGATCCAGAGGGCCCATGTCCAGGTCATCCAGAAATTGAATTCCCAGGTATCGAAATCACTACTGGTGCATTAGGGCAAGGTATCACCAATGCAGTTGGTTTAGCCATCGCGTCCAAGAACTTGCAAGCGACTTACAACAGACCAGATTTCCCAGTCGTCAGCAACCATACTTTCTGTATGGTTGGTGATGCTTGTTTACAAGAAGGTATTGCTCTTGAAGCCATCTCCCTGGCTGGTCATTTAGCCTTGAACAACCTTACCGTTATCTACGATAACAACCAAGTTACCTGTGATGGCTCAGTGGATCTAACAAACACTGAGGATATCAATGCAAAATTTAGAGCCACTAAGTGGAACGTTATTGAAGTGGAGAATGGTTCTGATGATATCGATTCCATCGTGGAAGCCCTTGCAGCTGCTAAACAATCAAATAAACCAACTTTGATCAATGTCCATACTTTGATCGGTATCGGTTCCGGTGTCCAAGGTCAAGCTGCTGCCCATGGTGCCGCCTTCGGTCAATCTGAAGTTGATAAGATCCATCAACTTTATGGTTTCCCAGTCGACCAGAAATACCATGTCCCTAAGGAAATTTATGACTTCTTTGGTGATTTACCAAGCAATGGTGAAAAATACGAAGCTGAATGGGAAAAATTGCTTGCTGCATATGCTGAAGCATATCCTGCAGAGGCTAAAGATTTCGAAAGACGTATTAAAGGTGAACTTCCAGAAAATTGGAAATCTTTGATTCCAAAGGAATTCCCAACTAGTCCAACTGCTTCGAGAAAATCATCCGGCTTAGCCTTTAACCCAGTCGCTAAAGAGATCAACAACTTCATTGTCGGTACTGCTGATCTTTCACCATCGGTCAACATGATGTGGGATAAGAAATCAGATTTCCAAAATCCAAACATTCAGACTGTCTGCGGTCAAAACGGTTCTTACTCAGGCAGATATATCCATTACGGTATCAGAGAACATGCCATGGCAGCCATTGCTAACGGTATCTCTGCTTTCAACAAGGGTACTTTCATTCCAGTTACTTCAACTTTCTTCATGTTTTACCTATACGCCGCTCCTGCAGTTAGATACGGTGCTCTATCACATTTACAAGTGATCCATGTTGCTACCCATGATTCCATTGGTATCGGAGAAGATGGTCCAACCCATCAACCTATTGCCCTACCAGCTTTCTACAGAGCTTTACCAAACTTGACTTTCATCAGACCTGCTGATAGTAATGAAGTTGCCGGTGCCTGCGAAATCGCTATTAAGTCCAAGAACACTCCAACTTTGCTATCTCTATCAAGACACAACTTGACTCAATACCCACAATACTCCAAACGTGATGGCGTCGCTAAGGGTGCCTATGTCTTCGTCCACGTGGAAGAACCAGAGTTGCAATTGATCGGTACCGGTTCAGAAATCAAGTTTGCAGTTGACGCAGCTGAAAAATTGAACGCAAAGGGAATCAAGACAAGAGTCATCTCATTCCCATCCCAAGAGCTGTTTGAAAAGCAGCCAATTGAGTACAGACGTTCTATCTTACAAAGGGGTAAGATTCCAACTGTTGTCGTTGAAGCGTATGCTCCAAATGGTTGGGAACGTTACGCTACCGCAGGTATCTCTGTGCAAACTTTTGGTAAATCATTGCCTGGTCCAGACACCTATGAATGGTTTGGTTACAATGGTGGTGTCATTGCTGTAAGAGTCGAGAACTATTTAACTGAGATTAAATCTGATGAACAACTGCTATGGGAGTTCCAAGATTTGAACACAAATGGTCAACAGCTTTAAAAGAAGCGTGAATTTGTCTTGTATATTACTGGGGAATCTTTATATTGGTATCATTTGATAGATTCATGGATGAACATTGTAGATGACACGGTATATACAACGCATACGATGTACCGTGCACTATACTCCTTGTATGATATATACCCACTTATAAGTGAAGATGAGATGTTAAGCGGTGATAGCCGGTCGGTACAAATACCCCACCCAGACACCGCTTTATACCGACGAGTCACTACAATTCTCAACTCAAAGCCTACTGAATCAAAAGATAGCACTAAACATCTACATTATCAAGGTCTGGCAGCTCATGGACTACACAACACAGCTCATGGGTGACTCAACGTCCTTTGTGTCTGCAGACTACATCAATTTGAAGTTGAAGTCCCCTTCTCCTTCCCCATTTCAGGATCATAACACTGAATCCAATGGCTATAACACGTACAGAATCCAGCCAGTGAGAGAACTCCTGGGGTCCCCAGCTCCAGCTGACATAGTGAAAGACGACGACTATTCATACCTGCAGTCATCTGCTTCCACATTGGAGGGGAAAATAGAACAGCAACCTGTAAAAGCTGTGTCTAAACTTGATATTTATAAAAGCGTGTTGGCGTTGACTGTGGGTAAAGATAAAATGACCAAGATACTGAGCTATCTGTTGAACTTGATTAAGTACTATCTGACCACCACAAGAAGGTTCATTGTTGATGAGAAAAATTTCACGAACCTGTCAATAAACCCATTGCAACATTATAGGACTCCGGTGAAATATTTGAAGTTACTATTGTTTCTAAACTCAACAGCACTGGAGAAGAAAATCACAATCTTGACTTCGAACATCAGTCTCTTTAGATTCGCGCTAAGGTTCGGTGGGACCCCATATAGAATAAAAATCATCTTTACCAGAATCAATGCCTTTTTGAAAAGCCCGACTATTGATCATTTCCAAACTGTCTTCCTAAACGAAGGTTTCCTAAGTGAATTCATTAACTTCTACTACGGTATAATGGATGAGCTTCTACTACTCTGTAAACTGGGTGTATTGAGGAACAAATCATTAAGGAGCTTCGTTGGCAGACATGTTGATCTTGCATGGTATTACGACATCATATTAAATTTGAAACAGAATTACGCCGCATTGCACGAGAACAAATCAAAGCAGATACAGTTAAACATCCAACATCAAGTTAGACAGAGGGCATCCCAGCTGTCAAAAAGGTTGGTGGATAGTATAGGTAGCTCCCCATTACGATCTCAAATCTTGAAAGAATTCAATAATAAATCACCGTCAGGATATCAGAGCTCGATTGATTTGGAACTACAGGAGTTGAAACACCAAGAAAAAATGATCAAGTTGGATTTGTTCAAGTTGTGTTGTGATTTCATTTGTGACTCAGTTGATGTTTTCGATTTGAAGATTCATAGAGCCCTCTATCTAACTTCGGGCCTGCTGTCTGGTGTCTCTGGTTTTTCCAAGGTATGGGCCACTACAGAAAGGGATTTACAGAAATGAAGGTGTCAATCGAAGGTCTATCTGAAGGTTCTTCATAGAAAATGAACAATCTTGTTATTTATTACGAATGTAAGCTACAGCCTTCTTCTTAATGACCTGCAATAATTGTCGTATACTGATCTCTTGTACTTTTATAAAATTTCTTTGATGTGATTGTTAGTTATGTATTTCTCTTTCAGTCCTGCTGTGAAGAGCAAATAACAACGTGGAATAAGGTCTTCGACCTTTGGATATGCAATAAAAAAAACATTGAAAATTTCATAGAAAAGAAAAAATTTGGACAGGTAAGTAATCATCTCCGTCCGTCACTGTTGAGAAAAAAAACTTCATATGTTCCATTCAATAGAACTTACGTCTTGTTCACTGATGCTGACCTTTCTCAAGATATGATCAGCAATGTCATCGTAAAGATTAACGTCATCAATATCAGTGGTTTCGACACTCTTGTTTGAATGTTTCATTCTTTCTATCAGTTTTTGCTTCTGCTGTAATGACGTCTGAGAGACAATTTGGTAGTTGGCGAAGATGGCTGATCTATCATTTGAGTTCTCCTCGATTCTCGTTAATGGTGATACCGGGGAAAGTCCAGCAGCCATTTCAACTTCTATATCACCCATGCTTGAGATTGAGTTATCTCTGGTGCTGGATGATGATCTGGCCAGCGATGGCACTCCAGAGGGGAAGATGGAGGCGAGCGATTTGTTTCTCATTAGTTTGTACCTGGAACCACCTGAAGATGCACCGGTCATCTGGGAAGAATCTTGTGACGAGTTTGAGTATACGTCAGAATTGCTGGAATTTGAGCTTAGATTCAAACTCTGAGATCTTCTTCTGCTAAGCATGTTTTTCACTTTGTTTTGAATTGAGGTCGCTTGGGAATTTCTCGTGTTCACTGAGTTTAGTGAGGACTCATCAGACTTTATTGACTTTATTGACCCGTTAATGGATTTGCTTGGATATAAACCATCATTGGCCATTTCATTAGAGAAAATAGCTTCACTGCTATGAGAGTATCTATAACTCGGCTTTCTCATGTCTGATATTTTCTATCTGCAGTCTCGGTCTTTCCTTAATTTGAACTTTAGAGGCTGGAGTAGTAATAGTGGCTGTTGTTGTTCTTGCTGTTGTTTCTTGTTGCCTTGGTTGTTTACTTCGTTGCTTACTTCGGTTGTTTTGATTTTCAAAGCTCCAACTATGTTTGAGTCTCGCAATATAGAGTAACACGGAAGAACGATTGATGGGTTGTGTGAAGGGATTGGTTGACAAGGGAATGAGTCGAGGTATATGTATAGGGGTTCGCTAGCAGGTATAAGTGTCGAAGTGGGCAAATGGGAGAAGTTCAAAGCTGTGTAATTTTTCGGTGTTATAACTAGGAAGTCAGTTCAGTAGAACTTGAAAGAACTGTATAAATTATCTGTCGCCTGGCTACTATGATTCTAGACCCTAAAGCTTAACAAGTGGTCGGATGCTTGTTTTTACCTGTTTTCTTACCTTTTGCAGGAATAAAACCGTTGACCGACGTTAGAAAGTGGCGAGCTACTTTAAAGAATGCATTATTCCGCACCTCTTGCGTCAACTTACAGTTAAATATGAGCACTTCTGCAGGCCCGTTTAGTTGTATCAATGGGAGATGGGAGCTTTGAGTCCCGAGAATCAAATAAGTGGTAGCGACGAGCCTTTGAAAGACGTTCCTGACTCAGATTTGGTTCCTTGGTAGCAGTAGTAGTTATAGGTGAGCCTGGATTATGGCGTCATATCAGTATTCGTACGTCATCGTCATGTTTCATTTTCCAGTGAAGCCTGTGCGTCACATTGGCCCTAAAACCCATTTCACAGTAGGACCAAGCAGCCACTAATTTGAACTTCACAGTTATAGTTTCGCAGGAAAATTTTTCAAAATTTGGCCTCTTTCAGAATGGATGTTGTGAATAGAATTCGAAGAACATAAACAACGTAGATCTGCAATACCAAGGACAAACTTCGTCTAATACGACGGGCTTTAGTGACTTTTCAACATTCAACTAATCTCCTGGATTTGCGTTTAACACTTGAGATTCCACTCTGAGTCTACCGGCCTAATCCTCAGCCAGACCAGGGGGCATGTAATGCAGTCTAATGACCTGAAGTGTTTTTGTAGCTATGCCAATTCCTCTTGCCTGTAATCTAACCACAGCGCCGTATAGAGTGCGGTTTAATCCGTGAGGGAGGCAACCAAATCACTCAGTTTGTAACAGTTAAGCTTTACAATTCTTCCTAGATCTTCACTGTATCCGGGATACTAGTCCTAAGTTACAGGTTACAACTTACGATCACTGTAGTAAATATCACTAGGTAGTAACCCATGGTTACTGACACCGCCAATCAGTTTATACATCATAGGAGGTAGGATCTAAAACCTAGGCATCACAAGATCCATCATCATGATGGATCCATCATCATGATGGGCCTTTAGTAGTACTGATCATCCTGTTCAAAGCGTTTGCCTTTTTGAGAATGAGTTACCGCGGGTTGGCCAAGCTCCGATTGGTTGCAGTAAAAAATTATGACCCGATTTGAACTCGAACCATGCCGATTAAGGCGCGGGGAACCAAAATTAACGACAGGAAGAGGACATAGGTCTTAAATTGTCCCGGCTTTACGTTCCAGATTTTAGAGATATTTTAGCGTTCATTATCAGGATTTAACACTATGATCAACGATCATAAATTGAACCGTTAGACAGGATCGTTAAACTGAAACATTCACTAACTGCTAGGCCAACTCAGTTGTAGCTCAAATCGTTTCTAATTCCATGAGTTGCGGCATTTTAACGTCAAGTATCAGAGGCGTAACTGCCAACGGCCTACATCCCACGGCACTTAAATGCAATTTATAGGCAGGAAACTGCTTGGTACCAAAGATCTAGATATTAATAAATTTTGATACCCAATCATGAACATATTCTTGGCTGTCGAGTATTAATTAACTAGCTGCCTTTGTCAGAAACTATACCTCAAATACTTCATAGGGGTGTTTCCCTGATCCGGCAGTTTTCCTGTAGTCAGTTCAGTATGTGCGCATTCATCAAGACTCTATGAGTTCTAAAAGACATGAATTACTATTATGATTACGCAGTTACTCTCCATAAAAGAATATTCCTTGCTGGAGTAATATGTGATTCATCAAATTTCATCATGCTCTCCTTGTGCCTTGTGACTTGTGACTTGTGACTCGTGACTCGTGACTTGTCATATTTCAGGTGGTAGTGGTCCCAAGGTACATTCCAATTCGATTCAACCTGTCTCATTGATCAGTAACTGAAATATCTGTGATCAAAATTCCAGCCTAGGTGAAGCTGCTGCAAACGGCGACACTATACTACAAGGAGGTTCTTGACAGTGATTTCCGGCTACTATACGGCTCCTCGAGCTCTAGTCTATAATGTTCCTCTTTCATTGCAACGGTGTGATTCAATATCTAATTACGTGCATAAATTCTGGGGCATGCTCTGCAGTGAAGTATGTCACTATGGTTTTTTTCAGGGGTTAGTTTTGTACTCCTGTATGCATGAGTGTATCGCTTCAAATCTAGATTCACTAACATCTTAGCGAAGAAAGAGGTAACTTGCATGCGAATATTCAGTTGTGTTACAACCTCAAGACTCAAAAATTAGGGCTCAATCCTCAAGACTAATTTCATCATACATTATGGCTGGGATGCTGCAACTATCAACGTGAACCTCGGTTTCAAAACAAAGGAATCTGAGGTGTAAGTAAACGCGGCCGTCACATTGGAATGGCTTCAAGAAACCCACAATAGCGCAAGTTCAATGTCGAAGTACATTCAGAAATTCTAAATCAACGCACCCTTATTTGAGATACCTTGTCTGAAAAAGAAACTGTCCCGCTATCGATTATTCGATTCGAAGCCTAACGTTTAACGTTTCACCGGTCTTCAATTCATGCGTCGCTACTAAGCTTCTTAGCTCCGAGATTTGTTCGCTTGGGTGAACTCTGGAATCGGAGATTGGAATCAGAGTCTGGGGTTTTGGCCTTCGTTTCTAAACCCTAGACCCTTCCTTCACGCTGCAACACTGAATCAAAACTCAGCCATGGAAAGGTTTAGCCCTTTAACTCTCTTTTCGGATAAATGAATCTAGGAAAAGCTGCAGATATTTTAGTGACAGTTTGGAGAACTGGAATTTATTGTCCCGACAACGCCCGCTTGCTTAGATAGCATATATTTCGTTCTACACTATATTTGGGGGGGCCAAGTTTGGTAAGAGGACGGCTTTTACCCTTAAGATTTCTGACTGCTGAATCCTAGACTATATCTGCTTATTACTCCGTCCCTGGATTCACTCTCCTAACATAACCGACGAGTTTGTATCCAGTGACTGAATTCCGGTTAATTAAAAATTAGATTAAACTTCTCACTGATAAAGTTACTAGAGGTATGATCATCCACTTATGCAACGACCCTCATTGGTGTGTAGATTGATCAAGACATGTGCATGATCTGCATGATCTTTGAATTCAAATTCTGAAAATTAGCGAGTGCGTATCTTGGATTTTCAGAAACAACTTGCAAGGTCCAATTTATCTCGTCTTTTACTTCGAAGAAAGGTACTACTGCAGCTCTGCCGACAATCTTCAAGTGAAGATCTGAAGATCTGGTCGGGTATCTTGCTGATTCGTTCGTATATTCTCTCCAGTCTTGTAAATTCTAGCGTTTCATAAGTCCAACAAGTTATATTCAAAATCGATCATACTAAACTCAAAATCTCGACCCCGATAAGCAGACACTATTTATTGCATATTAGCTATCATTGTTTTATGGGCTTTTAATGAATAGCCCAACGTAATTTCTTGAATGTTGTATTCGTAAAGTGTAATCTATATCGTAAAAGCTGTATCCATGAAAGAATGGCGCGGTCACCTGCTTTGGATTGATGCCTTCTTGTGTTTCATAGTTTATTTTTGTGAAATTTGAGAGAAAATAGGAAATAATAAGTCAAAATAAGAAAAGGTAGGAATAATAATAAAATAGGCAATTAGCCCAAGATAGGTTATTGCTAGCGGTAGCGTTACGTGAACAAAAAGCTCCATCTTTTAACCTTGAGCACATTATCTCTCAAGTTTATAGTTTTAAATTTCCTCTAATATCAAGTACTTCGATAGTGATCTTAACTAAGTAACCAGCGGCAGGATTTTCATAACCAATCTTCACATTTATTCAAAATTATAACCTATTCATCTAATGGAATGGATGTTATCCATGGGCCCCTCTTGGGTGACAGATAGCACTTATTCCCTTTGGAGACTGCAGACTCAATCTTCTAACAAGAATGAGAAATCTGGGCCAGGTCAATGAGAGAAATTGAAATACCACAGTTAGTGCCAATTATCGATGAATATCCTACAACAATAACTATCAC
This sequence comes from Komagataea norvegica, assembly GCA_030567455.1. Lineage (NCBI taxonomy): Eukaryota > Fungi > Ascomycota > Saccharomycetes > Phaffomycetales > Wickerhamomycetaceae > Komagataea > Komagataea norvegica. Next base: position 149,343 of record JAJLSD010000017.1, read on the forward strand.
AATAACTATCACATTAACAGTTCCTAGGTGGAAGTATGCGATATTATTTCAAAATATGAGCCTGTTCTTTTCTATCACTCATGAAATAGCCAGTCCGACGGCATATCGGTGCAACAACCACTATCATTGTCTTGCTTTAGCTGTGTATCTTTCCGACTTTACTTCTCTAGAGACTAGCAGTTAGCTACATTTGAGCACCACTCGTAGATACATGAGGACCTAGCGCGGCGTTAAAGGTTTTTTGGTATTTTCCTTTGTCGCAATTCAGCGACAATAAGAAGGCCGCGTTAACAACTGTAGCGGAATAGTTCTGCGCCCAAAATGTGTTGCAAACTAAGGAGGACTTGCATGAAATGCTCAAACGAAGTAGTATACATACTCTGATGAAACTTCTGGTTGTTTTGGAGTGGACTATCTCATTTTATTTCAAGTCTCATCTATAACTCCAGCAAAAACAGAACCACCCAACGCCATGGATATTAAGGCTTGACCACCCAACTTTCCAAGCACGCATTACTGAACTTACAGTTCAAACCATGGAGCAACAAGTGGAGCTCATTGAAATATCCCAATTTCAGAGGACAATAACCACAACGGCAAGTCGTTGTTCTCTTCCTTTGTGCCATTTTTTAATATTCTGCCATTTCCTTTGGGCATCGTTTGAACAGATGGCCATATGTATAGTGATGCCGGGTAAAATTGCAGTCATAGTAATCTAATCATGTATCATGTTTTTTGTCGAGTTAATACCAAATCCTTGAACTTTGATTCCAAAATATAGACGGGCTTGAAGGTCCCTTCTGAGAATAATTTGTTAACAAGGCCCGGACTGACGGATATTGTTCCAGGAATGTTGGGAAAGCAGGATTTCATCAGCACAGTCATGATATAGAGTTAATCTATTTCCTAAACTTAAGCTCTTAATTCGAGCGGAATGCTCTTATAAGTAGAGAAAGGCACGGTGATATCTGGCTAAGAGGAGAACTTATAGAACAAAAAGCTCAAAACGTGCCTCTTCTGAATAAAAATGACATAAGTTGCTAAAGTAATCTATTGAGGAAAGATCATTGAGTCGGTCCCAACTTTATCTAATAGTCATGGAGTTGATGTAGTTTTGGCGAAGAAACTTTCTGATAATTGGCAAGTGTTCAAATGTGCGTGTGTTTATTGACAGTTAAGAATGGTGGCTCAGAAATAAATCATGGTAGCATCATGAAATATTGCCCTTAACCCGGCCCTTAAGGGATATGTCAATCTCAAATAAATTTCATTTCTTTCAGATATTGGGCTCGGATAAGTCTAGAATGCGTTACAGAGAGATTTTCAAAAAATCTCAGCAATCCTTTCTTTCCAAATGCTAGCAGATTCGAGCTAAAAAAACATAAACTTGTTGCTTCATAGAATGCAAGATTATTTTATCTGGTTTTTTCACTCCAGAGACCAGTAACTAATTATATTATGATAGAGTATATCTAGCGCTTGATGCTGGTTTTGTTGGTATTTCCTTCGCTACTTTTGATTCATTTTCTTTGTCATATGCTGGTATTTGATTGCACCATATGGTTGTTGTGTCACGATACTCGGAAAATCTATGGCGATTTTCCAAACATACTGACATTCGCAATGTGCTATGCTGAGACGGCCTCCGGATTCAATCGAGTCTCATCATAGAAACGTACAAGGCTTTCCAAATCCAGAAAGTAATGATACACCTCAAGGATGCATTCAGTCAGTTAGCTGGAGAAATCAAAGTTTTGAACATAACAAGACTTGCACGAACTTGCTTAGTTACAAAGATTTCAAATAAGTAGAGGAACAATTCATATCAATTTCCAGTTTCTCGAGAGTTCGAAACAAAAGGAAAGGTTTGTGTTAGTACTCAAAATTTCTGTGTTAAGGCTGCTGCATAAACATTACCGGTATTATTTAATTTTCTCATTGTATGATTCTCTATCCATACAAAAATACCAAACAAAATTATGTGTCAAATTCCAACAACTTCAAACGTCAACTAGAAATATCAACGAAATGTCAAAGTCACTAAAGGAATTCATTGGTGTCACAGATGAGATTCTTGGGTACTTACAGAGGGATGACTTATTAGGTGTTCCGAAGAACTTATTCAAAAGATAATTCCAAGAGAACATCATAACAGCGGTTGGTATTGCAGCGCTTACGATTAGTCGAAGATGGAAGACTTTTAGTGATTCAATTGAGTACAGAACAACACGAAAAAGGAGAAACAAGGTTTTTAGTGAAGAAGAAATCCTCATTCTAAAAAGATCTTATCTTCTCTTCTTACTATGCGGTTTCCAGAAACCCGTGAGAACTCATCACTCTGATTCAACCACTATATCAAAAGCACAAAATATGTTCTACGACATTCCATATAGAGGTGATCTATTTTTGATAAAAGAAGCGTGTATCTCTTCTGAACTCAAAGACTTTGTGGTGACTTTTGACGAGATCCAGCAAAAGTTTCTTGAGTCATCAGACAATCTCATTGAATGCGATTCTGAAACGATTAAAAATTACTCAAAAGTGATGGAGCGCATGTTTGTTACCTTCTCTGCAGAACTCATAATTGTCTCTAGATATAATACCTGGTCCGGTAGTGAAGGAACAGAATATATTGCTGCAGAGCCGAAAATTGGCACCCTCACCACTCCCGTTACGGAGGAAATTAGTATTATCTTTAAACTTATGAGAGACATGCTTATTATGAACAAGGAAATATCAGGAACAGATGTTTCTTATGCATCAGTATCTTTTTCAAAGGTACTGAATTTAATGAAACCGCTTGTCTTTGAGCCAAGATGGCCAATCTTTCCAATAAGGCTTATATCTGACCTCTTGGTTAAAACTACAGCAGAAACTGTTATTGGGATTATCGAATTCAAAAACATGGACATGAACGAGATGGTGGTCAAACCGCTTCAGCGTGAAGAATTTCTTTCAGAATTGAGCAAAAGAGTTCTTAAACAAGTTCAATCCTATTCTTTTCTGGGTACTATTCCCGTGATTGATATTTTTGATGGCATTAATCTTTTGAGATTGAATATTGATTTAGAGGCTCTAGCTACAGGTGTTCCGGAATTGAAGCAAAAAGATCTTAATATGAGGGGCAACACTGAAATCACTTACAAGTTGGCGGATAATATCAAGTATCATATCACGCCATTTAAAATTGATCAAGATGGCCTTTCGGTTCAGTCTATGCTAATTAGTGGATGGTTCAGGAATTTAACAAATCCAAAAGAAGGTCCAGCGAATGAAATTGCAGATGACAAGAATGGAATCATGCAAAGGGTTAAAATTGGATTCGAGAAAACTCTTGTACCGATTGGCGTTTTCTTGACCTGTATCGCTCTACTACGAAAATCAACTTAGTGGGTAACTAGCCATCTAGCGATAAAACTCGACTTTATGAGGCGAGCCCAGCGAATGATTAAATTTACAATATCTACGAAGAACAGGACTTCGTGTTTACTGATGTGAATGTTGAAAAATTGAGCACCCTTTTTGAGATCAACAACCCTGAACTCACTGCTCGGATGAAGGATGGCAACTATGTTTTCAAGATATTGAACAGTTTGGTTGAAGATGAGTATTTTAATGAAGGTATCGTCTACTCTACCGAAAAACCATATCTTTCTTGCTACAAAAATGAACTAAAGTGCTATGAGAGATTTCGTTTGACTATCAATGAGAGCGAATTCAAATTTCCTGCTCTAATTGCACACGGTGACATCGAAATTTCAGGATTGGGTATCTATTATTTTCTAGAAGGAAAATACTTTATATTCAAAAAGCTATTGAAGTCTGATATCGATCTAGAAGATTCAGCATTGAAAGAACAGCTTGAAATCGCAACTTTCCGACAAGTCGAAATTCTAGCTACCAAGTTTGGGATATTGCATCAAGACCTATGTATGCGTAACCTAGTTATTAATGCCACACATCTTAAAGTGACTGTCACAATTATTGATTATGGCTATGTCCACTTTGTTGATGATTGTGGTGCACAAATCGACAAGGAAGCATTGGTGAATTCTTACTTGAATGAAGCTAGGAAGACCATCAATGGTATCTTCAAGTAGTCACCAGAACAGGTTTTTAAATTCTTTCAATACACATATTTGCGGCAATTGGCAGCTTCCCATATCCCTCGTAGCATTAAACATGTAAATACACTGGGATGAAGACTTTGCGGCTTTAACTTTAATTTAATAACGCACTAACAATCGAAGACCCAGAGATTATACATAAACCAACGCAACCCTCTGTTGAGGTGTTTTTCAAAATGAGTTGATATATAATTTGAACTTTCTCCCTGATTTCAATTAACGCCCGGAAAGTATAAAATCACCATATCAACAGTCTGGGTGCTTCAAATGAGCTCAAATATAGACTCAGCTAACTCTAGACATGCAATTGAGACACTTCAAAGCCTTTGAAACACGCAAAGGGGAGTAAACCGCATTTCTAGGGAAAACTGAGACTCGTGTTGATAGGATCAGGATTTTGCGTAATTGCAAATAGTTATGGTAACCTGGCCGAGTGGTCTAAGGCGCCAGGTTAAGGTCCTGGTCTCTTCGGAGGCGCGAGTTCGAACCTCGCGGTTATCATTACTCTTTTTTTTTTTTGTATTTTTATACTTCCGATGACTTGGATACTGTGATCAAGGGCGTCCTCGCGGTAAAGCACAAAGGCGTACGTATGGTCATTGTATGGTCAATTTATCACTTTCCGTGAGCTGCGTTTTATGTTGTGTTGAATACAAAGCTCGGGTCACATTCCAGTTACATCTATTAACGAGACAACCTTATTCAAAAAAAATGCATATATACACTAGAACAACCAGTACTTCTTCCTCTTCTGTGTCTCCTCTTGTAGCGTCAGTGCCTCCTGCTGCTGTAGTTCTTTCACTCTTTCAAGGGTGTTGTTGTATTTTTCTTCGTATTCTTGATCAAGGGCATAGTTATACAACGAGACACCGGCTGCTATCAACAACATACCGGAGAATAGCCCACTGAGCATCGTAGAAGATACTGACTTCTGTGGAGTAGTTGCTCTTGGACCCCACTCACCGAAGGATATGTAGTACAGAGCCCTTTTCTCATCTGTTCCGAGCTGCGTCCAAGGCTTCTCCGATCTGAGGGCCAGGAAATCGACAATGTCTGCCTGCTCGAGCTCTTTGAGCTTCTGCCAGCGTTGTGGGATGTTATGGAGGGAAGGCCCCAGCGATGCAGTTGCATGTGCATAGGAGGAGGAGTACAGTCTGCGTGACAGCGTGTTCATCATGTGCGCGATGGGCAGAACAGCTGGTGGTGATTTATTAGTAGTACAAACACATAAACTGAAAATTAAACAATCCACCATCAATCAATCAGCAGAACCGAAGGAACAATGACCCAAATCGTGCGTACTTGAGCCTCCCCCTGTGCCACTCGGCGCACTGTGCACATGTATTAACACCCGGGAGCAGGATCTCTCTGCAGCATCCGAGTGGATTGCCCCAGTCAGCGCAGAGCACCAGGGTCTTCTCGCCCTGGTCTTCATCGCCATTAGTGAGTATTAACTAACAAACTAACTGGTGCTACGTCGTGTGGTCCACTAGATATACCCCGTTGGCCAGCTGGTACTAACCCTCCTTGCAGCACTAGCCCTTCTGTCCACTGCCTTCAGCAACAACAAGGCTGGGATCGCCGGCAATGCCATCTTCCTCACCTCCAGTGCCCTCGCCTCGGTCTCGTTCGGTTTCAGCGCTGTGTTCCTATCAAACTACTTTGGCGTATACGTTTAGAGCTAACTGTTGCTGTTATTATGAATAATCACATCCTTCCTTTGCTTCAATCCCGTAGTGAGTAACACCTCGACAAGACAAGACAAGACACAAGACACAATGCTGGCCACAGTGAGAACTGCCTCTGCCCTCAGGGCCACCTCCAAGATTGCAGCAGCCTCATCTTTGAGAGCTGTCTCCACTTTCCACCAGAACCCACAGATCTACATTCATCCGGGGAAGGAGCCCTCCACAAGCGTCCTTTCCTTCTTTGAAGATCCCTCGAAACAGGTGATTGGAACTGTCATGGCAAGCATCACATCATCCAAAATCCCACCAGATGCGTTCAAGCAGGACACCAACTTCTTACCGTTCCTCCACAAACTCATTGCGGAGAACGTCAGCGACGATTTCACTTACATTATGGAATCCAAGGCATATGCTAACCAACACATGCCAATCTATGATTTGAGAAAACCACCAGAGTATCAAAGGATTCCTGAGGTAGAGGATACTTTTGGGTATGTTGCAGTTGACGACAAAGGTGAGGTTAAAAAGGGAAGCTATCAGGAGAATGGGTTCTACAGGGTTGTTACTGCAGACGGAGAGATCTTGAAGTTGAGTGATCACCTGTTGGAGAAGTTGAGAGAGGGGTGAGTGATGAATTAATCAATTAATCATTTGTGTGAATGATATGATGAATCCTCTGACTATTTTATTTATTTATTTTATTTATTTATTTTATTTATTGACAATTATCATTTACTCTGTAAGTTATACATAACTGCTCCATTACGGCAGACCCAATTACATATATCGCAAACATTATCATTCATTTATTCATTGATTCAACAGCAGCATATCGGCAATCCCCTTGACATATCTACTTTAACCCAAAAAATCACTCAGCTTAAGAACTAGACTCTCCCTTTTACCCCTCTCCATCAACAACGACATTAATGCCCCATCATGTCTAACCAATCTTTCCAAATCACTAATGTTTTCCTTTCCCAAGCTTTTCAAAATCTCAGAGTTAATTATATCCAGCGTCTTCAACACTTCATCAGGTTTCAACAAATGTCCAAAATCAGAAATCTCCGGATTTGGATAAGCTAGTAAGGAGGATATATCGTTGATGTATTCTTGATGTGTTGAAGATGTGTAAGTTGAACGAAGCTGTTGCCCAAACGAGATTGCTTCATTGATGGAATTCAACTTGATATAATGAAGAAATTTCAAACAGTTTAAGCCAAACAGCAGATTTGGATTTGTTTGCAAAATCTTTGGAAACTTCAAGTTGATTAAATCAATAACCTGATCAATTTGTCCATTCAACAAAGTCTGACGAATAGATTGTCTAATCAAAAGTACCTCTTCATCAATTTCAGAGTTTAATGAAATCCCCTCCTCTTCGAAAACCTCCTCTTTGAAAGTCTTTGAAATATCAACATACCCTAAGTGGTTGAAATACTCACCAACAAGCTCCTTCATCAACAATCCGCTATCCTTTTTCTTATCATCACTCTTTGTAGAGGAATCTCCTGTAGCGAGAAGCTTTCTCATCACAGAATCCTTACATTTACCAAGATACCCTTCAACGTCAAACCTAAACCCTTCACCACCCACCCCGAAATTAACCCTAACACCGCCCACAGAGCCACCTCTAATCCCCATCACAGGGATCAACCCACTGGTGCCCTTTAATGCCTTGCTGCTGCTGCTTCTTCTGTCTTCGTCATCATCATCATCATCGTCATCATCGTCATCATCATCATCAATGTTCAAATCGACATCGTCATCACCATCAGCGCCTTCATTTTCGTCATCATCAATAATGTCGCGGAATGCAACGCCTAAATTGACACCGTTCTTGGTATAAAAGATGACACCTTTCGAATAGTCGATACCGCAACCGACAACGTCACCGATGCCAAAGGGAGAAGAGTAGGAGCGATGCGTGGTTTGATTTGCAGTGATCGTTCCATCTTGTGCATTGTATCCAAACGAGCCAGATTCCAGACCTGGCAACTTTGAAAGTGTATGAAGTGAAGTATGTATGAGTCCCAATGTGACATTCACCGGTGTTGTTGAAGCTGGAGGTGATATAACACTGTTAACAGAGCTCGAATGTGGTAGAATTGTCGTCTCGTAGTAGAAAACTCCAGTCTTGCAAGGTATTGAATTGTTGGATTTTATCAAGATGGTGTCATTGGGCTTTAAATTGTTTGGTAGTGTTAACGTTAACCCGTCTTGTGATACCGTGCAGTTATTGACAGATGACGATGGGTTATGAGAATTAGGTTTCTCAAGCTTGTAAGGAAGTGGATATTTCTTCAAAGTATTGATGGAGCTGTTGAAATTCCGTTGCTGCAACACTGAAGATCTTCTTCTTCTTCTATCAGCACCCCTTTTCGACTTCTTGCGTCTTCTTGAACCATCAGCACCATTGAATATGTCATCATCACGATCTCTAATGTCTCGATCAACCCCAAAGCTAATCGCTTCATCCTCTTCATCATCGTCATCATCGTAATCCACATCCATCATGGCATTGTTGTACCTCACGCTGTCTAAGACATCACTGTCACCAACGTGATCCTTACTCTCCTCCTCATTCTCCTCATCAATCTCCATCCCTTCCCCCACAGAGTTGTTCTCACCCAAGAGTGCACCAAGTCCCCTATTGTACTCCACGTACCGGGAGGGCATCGTTCCCAGCACACCTGCACGGCTCAACTTATCCAAACTCAATGCCAATTCCTCAGATCTCGAGAATCTCGCCCTGCTTGCCATGCTCTTGTTCAGCTTGGAGATCAACCGGTCGCCAAAGGTGGTCTGCTGGAGATATTCGGGCACGAGAAGCCGTGTGTTGTTTCTGATGTTATCTTTGCTCATTGTGTGGTATCTACTATAGCACTGTCTGCTGGTTCTGAGCAGCTGCAATGGATATTAAAGGTGTGTTCAATTGCCACTAAATCGAACTGAAAAAGGGGAGGTTGGATAAGACAGCAAAGCAAAGCGCCTCCGCTGAGAATCGAACCGGGAATTATTCTTTGTCATTTCGAGGAGTTAGCGCAGGGCTCGTAATTTGTCAGCATTTTGATGCTTTAATTACTTACAATTAGTTAGTGATTCTGTCTTTCTTTTGTCTGATATCAATCAATCAATATAACAAAGAATAGCACGGATCAATATGGGAGATGCTCGCACAGAGGACATGTGTCCCATCTGTAAGACAGACAGGTATCTGTCTCCCGACATGAAGTTCCTTGTGAACCCGGAGTGCTATCACAAGATGTGTGAATCGTGCGTGGACAGAATATTTTCATTGGGACCAGCTCCTTGTCCGTATCCTGGGTGTGGGAAGACGCTGAGGAAGAACAAGTTTAAACTGCAGGTATTTGACGATATCTTTGTCGAAAAGGAGGTGGACGTAAGGAAGAGGGTGGGCATCATCTTCAACAAGAAGATGGATCAGTTCAAGAGTCTGCAGGAGTTCAACTCGTATTTGGAAGAGGTTGAAGATGTTGTGTTCAATCTTGTAAACTCTGTTGATGTGGAGGAGACGGAGGCAAAGTTGCAGAAGTATAAAGAGATGAACGAAATGGGTATTGAAGAGAACAATAAGAACAGTGAACTGGAAAGAGAAGAGTATGCCCTCGAGCAAGAACGTCAAAGAGAGCTGAAACGTCAAAAGATGATGTTAGAGAAACAGATAGAAGACGAGGAAAGAAGAGAGAACGAATTGGCAAAGAAGGAGATACTGAATCAACTCTCCAGCAGTTCCTCTAGGGATGCAGCTGCCACTATCAGCCAAGTCAAGAAATCGGTACTGAAGAGATCATCAGCAAGAAGAAAACAACTGACAGAGATTATGCAATCTTTACAATCGAGCAAAGCTGCCTCTGCCAAGCAACAGAACAGCCAATTGGTTCCATTCACTCCCTTCAACGGCGACCGTCCATCTGTTACGCAGTTCCATGTCCAGCCACAGTACTACGATCCGTTTATTGATGAGTTGAAAGTCAAGAAGGAATACATTGCAGCAGGATTCAGGGCTGAGTTCGTTTACGAACGTGTATTGAACGAGGCGTTTATGGGGCTCGGTTGTGTCATATCGAAAGAAAGACAGCAACAGCAACAGCAACGAACTCCAGAGCTCTCCACCGTATGACATGAGTCCCTTTTTTCTTCAATGACCTCTTAGTTGTATAGCATTAACGATAAATCTAGTTAAGTACTCCACCTGCGTAGAATCTGAATCAATCTTGTAGTTCTTTTTCAGCGTTTGCAAATCATACGATTCACTGATAGTCTCCTCTGTGACGGTCACCTCTTGACCATGGAAAACAACATCAGCTAATTCATAAGTAGCGTTCCCCTCCACTATCTTCACGACGATCAACTCTTCAGAATCGTCAGCTATCCCAAACCTAACCAAGTTCTCCCCGATCTTGTTTCCTGAACCGAGGGCAAACACTACTTCTGAGTGGATACTTTTCGTCTTTGCGCTACCTGCAGTGTGGTCCAGCAAGGCACGATACACGGCACTGTTGATTTGTTCCAATGATATAATCGCTTTCGGATTGATGAATGCAAAGTCGTATGCTGGATTGGCAGAGAGCAGCTGTGTCTTGATCTCTGCGGTGTTCGTTATCGACTTGAATTTGTGGATGTGGATCGTGTACTGTGAGAACTGCGGCAGCGTGAATTTGAGAGACATGATGGTACGGAGTTGAGCAGTTGCTTGTGTGTAGAGAGAGAGATGAAGTTCAGATTTTTTTCGATATAGTTGTATAGGCGGTGCTTATATAAGGATCATATGGTATATGGGTGATGGGGTGGGTAGGCAGGTGGTTTGGCACAACGAGCAGACGACTCTGTAGAGAACGTCTATCTGATATCACCACACGGCAGGCACAGACCGTATCCTATGATTGGTACTTACAAAGAGTACATGCATTCATCGGAAAACACTATATAATCAACCGACATAAAATGGCTGAGACCAACAACCAACATGTTATTAATTCATCAGTCATTTCATGGATATAGAACTGGCATCTTTCATTCATACGATGGACGTCACTGATATCAATCCTGATTAGCCGCAATACAAGCATCTACATCTCATGATAATCAAGAACAGTCTTTTGGATACTCAGTAACGGTATGCACCACCGTACGTCGCACTGGTATTGCCAGGGAATGCGCTTGATCCACCGCCTGATGGAGGCCGAGGGGGCAGTCTAGGTTGGTTTGTGCCTGGTCTTGATGGTACTGGCGGTCTCTGCCCATCGGGAGACAGCTGCTGGTTTTGATATTGTGGATATTGTGGATATTGGTTATAGGTTTGCTGGTACTGTTGCTGTGGAGGATATTGGTACTGGTACTGGTACTGGTTTTGGTATTGATATGGTTGTGGTTGTGGAGAGTTCTGATATGGCTGTGGGTAGGCCTGGTATGAAGGCCGGTTGGGTGTTGGTGGAGGTGGTGGTTCCTGATATTGGGAAAATGGTGGCTGTTGTGGAGATGGAGATGGAGGCTGAGGCGAGGGCCTGTTGTATTCAGTGTGCTGGAGTGAGGGCGAAGGGATCGGGTCCACCGCAGAGTAGGCCGGTGGAGGATCAGCAGAGGAGTCCTCCTCTATGTGGATTTGTGGCGGTACTGCTGGAGGGAGTGTACGAGCTGGCCGAGCTGGCTGAGCTGGCCTCCCATTTACACTGCCGTTGTTAACAGGCGTATCATTATCGGCATTGCTGCTATTGTTCTCGCTGCTGACAGGGCCCGGGGCGATGACAGAGCCCGAAAACTCAGGGTTCACACGCTGGTAGTACTCGTCGTAGTCCTGTGCAAAGGGATTGGTCATTGTAAGCACGGAAAGACGTCAAATCCCACCTACAAGGAATGCTGCAACTGGGTATTAAATGTCCACTTTTGCAAACCAGAAAGTGCCAACATCACGTGATCTGACCAGGTGGTCACGTGGCAAATCCTGCGAAAATCACCGAAAATCAAAAAATCTCAAAAAGTGAAAAATTGGAACCAGTGCAGAAACAGCTGTGGTTCAACGCTTCAGAGACATCGACAGAACACATCAGCCATGCTCAGAGTACAGCAGCAGCCACAGTCGCTCACGACGCTATCGCGTGGTGTCAGCGGACAACTCACAGCTACCGGATCCGCCCTCCGTCCAGTGCTCCAGTTCGCTAGAGGAAAGCGTACTAAAAGAGTCGCTACCGTCTCGACGGGAACCCAAAGAATCATCTCACAGTTATCCGTCATCTCACAGCGTAAAAAGGCCCCACGTATGCTGAAGCTCAGTAACGAGGATCTGATCAGACATAACACCGTGCAAACAGCATGGGCAGTATACCAGAAGGACAAGAGAGTAGCACTAAATAGCCAATTGGAGAAGCAGTACAACAGTATTGTTGGTGCCATGGAGGATTTACAAAAAGTGAACCCTGAGCTGTACGAGTTTGCGAACAGAGAGGAAAAGGGAAAGAGATGGAGTCTTGATGCAAGAGTGCCTGTTCATTACCCTGGTAATAAGATATGGAATTACAACGTGGATAAAGAAAAGAAATAGGAAACTTCTCCTGTATATATATATCTATGTATGAACTGAATGTAAATAGAGTTTCACAGTAAAGATCTATGTAACTTTAAAATTAGTTGGGGGCTGATTTGATTATATCGGTGAGTGATTGCTTGTACACTACCAAATTCTCTGCCATAGTGTATTAATGGCACCCTTTCTTTCGATATGTGGCTGTCCTAACCAGGATAACAAGACACCAACAAGACACACCAAGACGATTGGGAAAAGGATATAAGTGCCGACAAACTCAGATGCCATACCCACTGCAAATGGAATCGCACTACCACCACTTGATCCAAAAGCAGTACCTAATGTCAATGCACAGAATCTGATCTTACGAGGCAAGATTCTCGTCATTAGCCCAACCATCATTGGATAAATTGGTCCAATCCCAAAACCTGTCAATGAGATCGTTACACCTGCGACATAGACATTTGGCACTTGCCATGTAACAATATTCAATACTATCAGTGTTAACACCAATATGATCACTGAACGTCTGACACCGAACAAAGCAGGTAATGCTGGAGCTAGGATAAATCTACCTAATGTAACACCTCCCCAGAAACCAGATGCAACATACCCAATGGTCTCCTTGTTAACATTTCTATTTTCTAACAAGTAAGTAACAGACCAACCACCTATGGAGACTTCGGCACCTTGATAGAAAAAAATAAAGCTACATATCAACCATGTTCTATAATCTTTCAAGGCTGCTTTAAAATTATGCTTTTCGGAATCTTTCACCTCATGCGATTCGATAACTGGCTCACCAACCATCATCGGTTCATCCTTAATATCAGTCAGTTCAATATTCTCACGGCCATTATCTTTGTATGCCTTGATATGATCACTGTCATCGTTCTCCCACTTCGCTAAATCCTTCTCACAACCTCTAAAACTCACAGCAACAGCCATCATATTAGCAACACTCAAACACAACGGGATGAAATAATAATAATTCCATTTAACTCCCCCGTTCTCCACCATCAACGTGGCTATCAATGGTGAAATAAATGCACCAAAACCATACGATCCATGGAAAAACCCAAGATACGTAGTACCTTTCTCAAACTTACTTAGAAAGATATTGAACTGACTTAACCCGGAAGCACCTCCTATCCCACCAAAGAAGAACCCAACGACTATCACTGGGAACTTCTTGATTCCAGAGGCAACGATACCGAACATAATAGCCAACCCGAGGCATGACATCACCGCCATTTTATGTCTTCCTAGTTTCTCGTCAATCCTGTGCGCAGTGAATGCAATCATAACGTATCCTATTGCGTTACCTAACCAGATCAATGACACGACGGCATAACTCACGTTATAGTAGTTTTCAATCGTAGGCAGTAGGGCACCAAGGACACCATCGGACATTCCCAGCGTTGCACACCATGCACAACAGCAGAGCAGACGGTATAGGTTCAGTGGAGGGTTAGATAGAGTCATCTTGTCTAGTGGTGAAGCATCATCATCAACACGACGATCATCATCATCATCTTGCGCATCTGGATCCATGTGTGGTGCAGAAGATGGCTTGATGGTAAGTAAGTTTGCTGTGGAGGTCATTGTGGAGTTTGCCTTGGATAAAGCAGGGCGTGGTGCCTGGATAGGAGATTCAGTTAGTGGGTACTTGGAGGTTTGGGAAGTCAGGGTCTTATCGAATATGTTCTGATTATTGTTATATTTCTCAATTCCTGGGGTCGTAGGGATGGATTCTGGGACAGGGAACGGGATGGAGTTCAAGTCTTTGAATGAAAGACCTGGTTTCACGTTTGCAGTGGAGGATGATCTTCGACGCATCGAGTTTATCGCCGAGTTGTTGTGATCATTGATGTTATCACCATCGATGTTATCATCGGTGATGTTATTGTTATCAGTGGATGAGGCGAGACCTTCTAGTCTGGAGCCTAGTTCAGCAATTGAGTCTGAGAAGTCCACCTTACGTGGATTGCCAGTTTCTTCAGGCATTGTCTCTCTCTTTCTCAGAGTGAGTTTTGAATGGATGGATACTATGTGGGGATGGAAAGAAAAAACTTCTGTTCTGAGGATCTGGTGATATAGGTGGGATCAAAAGATTTCTTCAAAATGACAAAGATCGTCTCGCGCTTCCGCTCGGCGGAACCTTTCCATACTCGGAAGGTGCAAGTCACACAATTTCCGATCTTTTGAAAGGTGCTAGTATTATACTGGGACATTATAGCACACTAATAGCGCTGCATAATCTGGCCCATTTCCCCGTTGCTTAGACGTTATTAGCGAGAGTTTTTCCGTGAGCGGGAAAATAAGAATAAGGATGAGTTGTGGACATGATGAGCTGTGCAGGCTTCAATCAAAGATGATGCTAAAATAAACTGGAAGGAGCGGTCTTATAAAATTCCGGAGTAGAGTTCTATTGTGCAGATCTGGGGGGCAGGTCCTGGCGGGTCGAGAAGGCTTAAAATAGACGTCAACCCCACGATAATTAAAGATCTGGCGCACTCAAAATAAAGTTACGTTAATGAGAGTGAAATGACTTACACACAAGTGTTAAGAGACTTTGAATTTTATATATCCCAAGTGTGCAAATTAGATAAATAACTCTGCTAATGAAGAGTCCCTCTCACACAAGACGCTGACATCATTAATGAACCCAACATACGTCTCTTCATCATTTCCATTTTCAATGACATGCTTCAGAACAATCCATGCCTCAGAGATCTTCTTCACAACCTCATCACTCTTCTTCTCCTTCTTGTAACAAATGGAGATCATCGCTAGTAGATCAAACCTATTGTGATATAACCTAGGCCAGCAGTTCACCTCAACAGCCACTAAACAATCCAACGTAAGAAGGAACAATTCTTGAGACGAATCAAGAAAGGGATCACTTATAACACTTCCCAGATGATGCATCAGTCTTGGCAGCGTCTTCAGCGTGTTTAATTTCAGCTCATTGATGATGATTATTGTTTGTGATAGTAATATTTTCAAAATCTCGAAATTATCACGAACGGCGTTCATGGTGCTAAAGACTCCTGAGTTTAGTAGATCAACAAGTTGTTTAGCATACTCCGCGTCATTCTGCGAACTCTTGGAAGACAGCTTGATCAATGTTGGATATGTAGAGGCTAGAATTTGACATGACAGCTTCGTAGGTGTCAATTTCGGTAAATACGTCAATAATGGCTTGACTGAATCATAATAGATGACCCCCAGTTTTGTCAACCTCAGATAGTCCACGTCAATCACGTCCAATAGCTGTGAGAGCAGCTCGACACCTAACAGTTTGATTGGACCCTCATGATCATCGAGGACATTCAAGACAGATGGTGATATTAACCACCAATGCTCTTTCAATTGCCTGCTTGATAACTGAGTGAGCAAGTATGATATAGTGGAGATGGATCTGATTTTTTGCCTTTTCCAAACACCTCTTGAATTCTCAATCTCGTATAATCCAACCTTGGGCCTTAATCCGTTATTGAATCTTGGTGTTCTTGAATAGCCTGCATTCGTCACCTTATCACTCTTCTGTAACGACTTGAAATCCTCATGGATCAGAGGAACTAGCGATTTGATATCTAGATCGGTTAGTTTCAGTTTCCTCAACAATATTTCCGCTTCATTATGTATGGACTCATCAGTCCACGGCAGCTGTTTCATGAAGAACCAACTCAATTTCCAAGCCAACTGATCTTGATTCTGAGAAACAGAGGGATTGAGACCCTCCTTAGAAAGACACTCCCTTAGAAGTACTAAGACGCCAAGAATCCTGCTCTTGAAGGCCAATTGCTGTATGTATTCATCTTTACCAGCTTGATACTCATCAACAAACCAAATCCATTTTGATTCTGGAACCTCGAGTTTCTTGAGACACCACTGGAAACAGTACGCCAAATCCGTGGCATCAAGATCATCAACCCTCGAAATAAGTATCGAGAAGAGCACCCGCAGTTCAATATCGTTCGGTGTAGTGTCAAGATATTCTAATGATTTGAATACTTCGTTCAAGGGCACTTTCTCCGAGATGTGGTTGATTTGCGGCTTTAATTCGTCGGGAATCCGCGTGATGGGGAGTCCCTTCAATAGTATAAGGATCTCATTCGTGAGTTCTGAGGTTGTCATACTGCAAATAAGATGGCTCTGTTTAACTATTAATGAAATATAAACTACCAGGTTTAGAAGAACGGTTGAGACGCATTTTTTTTGTTACGCGCACGAACACATAGAGAAGGAAACCATCACTCACTAATCACACATAGCATTATTAAATACACAATGGACATCGAGTTTCAGTCCAGCCCCTTCAACAATAGTTGATCCAAGGACAGTTCCTCAAAGTCATCATCCATGCCCAATTCATCGATCTCATCAGTAACGACTCTTCTCTTTCTTGGTTTTGTCTTATCGACTGGCTTAGCATCAACTAATTTAGCAAGCTGTTTCAAATCATACTCCGCTGAACTGAACAGTTTAGGATCTGGCAATGTGTCCTTTTCCAACTCCTTTGGTAGTGGGGGTATTATATTATCTTGTTTCACATACTCCTTCAAACCTTTAGAGTACGAAAGAGACTTAATTATGATATCCTTGATAGCACGCTCTCTGTAGTGGACGCCCGTGGATAATTTCACTAGATTATCATGATTACCTCTCGAAACAGGAAGTGGCAACAATGACGCTGCCAAAGTTGGATTGAAAATGATTCTATCGCCTTCGAAATCAGTTGAGTCTGATCCTAAATCCATCTTTTGGACTAATGAATCCATAGCGTCATCAATTTCAGAACTCGGCAGCAGATCATTCTTTGAATCAATTTCTTTACCTGATGTCGTTCTCAATGTTGTTAGTCTTGGAAAAGTGGATATTTTTTCATCTTCAAAAAACGGTAGAGTGTTCAATATAAATGCTCTTGTTTCAGTTAAATCTTCATCACCTTCAGTTCTCTTGGTGGAAATCCCACCGTTCTTCTTGATATAAACAGGAATCAAAACGCACATTGATACATTACTCGTTGGGGTCTTAACAAATCTTGCAATTGCATAGCTTTCCATCTGAGTAAGAACATCAACCAATGCTGCAATTGCCATTTGGTCGTTATTTGACTCCTTAGATCCAAAAACCAGGATCGCCTCTTTTGTCATGTATATTCTTGGTAACTTACTAGCTTCCACCACCCCTCTGATATCCAGACCAGGGATTGTTGTATATGTTCTTTGTTTGGAAAGCAAGTCCTTCAAGACAATTGTATGTTTACCATATCTGAAACCCTCCACCAATTGATCTCTTTCAACGGGCTCAACTTCGAAATTTTTATTCAATAGATCCTCTTCATCATTGTTCTCCAGTTCAATCATATTATCAACATCGTCATTATAGTTTCTTATTTCATAAGTTGTTTCTCCATTCATTGGCTTTGCTTCGCCTGAATCACTAAGCCCAAATACTTTAAGAGGTGAAGGACGCGCAGCTTTAACAGCAGAATAGCCTTCGACAGGAATAGATAAACAACTCTCATCGTCTTGAAAGCTTTTCCAGCTGAACGTATTTTTGTTAGCTGTTCTTTTAGTCCTTGGTTGACTCATAGCTTCTTCATCCTTGTAAAGTTGTGGATCCAGTAAATCAGCACTGATTCTTAGCTGGACTTCAAATAGCTTTGTTGGTCTAGTCAACTTCAAGCTTGAGTAATTTATACAGTCTAATGCTGTTGGACCTGACAAGACATATGCATCATTGACTCTGGTGCGAAGTTTATTCCAGGCTTCAACAGTGGATTTGTCCGCGTCATGGTCATCAAAATCAACACCCACAATCACTAATTTAATCGAGTTCTCATTCAGAAACCCAACCATTTGATCCAACACATCATCTTCTTCAAAACTAGGAGCCTTGCGTAATGAATTCGTAACAAGAACCAAATTCTTTTTAAATTTCAACTTCTTAACAAATTTGAACATCTCCAATGATCCCAATAACCCAGCCATTATCAGATCGTCTTCAACCTCATTGCCATTGATATCCAAGTCGTACGCCTTAATATCATCATATGTAGGTGCCTTAATCCCATGAAGATTCACAACGTGATCCCTCATGTCATCCGAATCATCTGTCCCATTGAGAAAAGCAGTGAGGTAATCTGTCTTTCTACCTTTCATTGCCTTAGTGATGACAATATCTTTGACATATGTCAGACCGATTTGCAGATCATTGGACGTGTTTCCCTTGGAGACGTGCGCCATGTGAGGGCCGACATCAATGACAAACGTTGTGACCTCCTTATCAGCCATTGTGCAGAGGCTTCGAATGGTAGTTCGTTCGCAATTGGGGGTTTGTGGAGAGAAGTTGGGTTCTCATGCGTTATTTGTGCTAGCTGCGGGTATGGAGTTTTACATGGCTCGTAACACTTTCACTATGGGTCCAGTACATTGAGGCTTCCCCTTGGTATAATGGATATGGTATGCCTGGGTAGTAGATAGTAGCTTACTGGCAAATTCTGCAGCTAGCACGATGGTTTCTGTCACCAGATTTTTACTACAGGCCAAGCACGTTATTTAGCAATGTGTGAATTATTCTATCATTCATCTACAACGGCACGCTCACCTTTCTAAGCACATCCTCGACGACTATCTCCGGCGTGACTCTCTTCATTAGCTCCTTCACCAGCTCGATATCTGAGCCATATATTAATGTTGGTTCGTGTTCAGGAGGCATCAGTATCAAATGCAGAGGAATCAGTTTCCTGACTGCCAGTTTCACAATTGTTGGAATAACAAAATCTCTGCCAAATAAAGCACTCAGAGCTTTACATAGCACATGAAGCTCTGGGATGATAGCTGTTGGTATTCCTCGATACACACACCGGTGAGCTCGAAGATGGATTATAATATCGTAGACGTACCGGTGCATCTCGGGCACCATTGTGGTCTCCATCAAGCGCCTTTGGAGGACCCGTAGCGTATCAGTATTGCTCTTGTCTGCAACAGGTATATTATCATAGGAATAGCTTTGACCAGTGGATCCACTGGGCCTTGTTGATGATGTGTCTGCAGTATTGGCAGTATTGTCTGCGGTTTTATGATTCTGTGATATCCAGAACTCACGCACCAACAAGGGTGTAAGTGGACTATATTTCGAACCGTCAGTATCTTTGTCAGTGGTGGCTAGACTAATTAATCCAACAACGACTCTTTTTCTCTTCTTCATCCAGGGTATCAACATCCTCTGAGACTCCTCATCCAACAGATCCAACCCCACGAGAACGCAAACAGAATTATCCTCATTCCTTTCTTCAGCCCCAGCAATCAAATATGACAACTCACTGGGGCTCATCCCACTATGGCATTGCAACACAGCGAACGAATTCAGCCCCCAACATTGTCGCAGACTCCATACAACGTCATGTATCGTCCTGCCCCAGTTGTCGCTCCTCAGGACAATGCTCCTGTGTGCTATCAACGCCAGTGTGACGGCCATATACACATTCTCACTCACACCAACTGCCGCACCCTGCGAGCTCTTCCAGATGTCCATACCAGTCCCAGATATATGTCCAGTACTGGTGTTGCAAGTAAGAGCCAAAGCTTGTGAAACACTATAAGAAAAACAGCCCCAGGCCGATTGCGGAAAGGTTACGCGGCCCGGTGGAAGTTGGCCCTCTGAATTTTTTTTTTCTTTGCGATGAGCTTTCCATATGCTCTCTATTAGTCGGGACATTTCACATTTAAACCACACACAGAGATGGCCAAGCTAGTCCACAATGTGCAGAAGAAGCAGCATCGTGAGCGTGCCCAGCCCACCGAGAGAAAAAGATTCGGGCTGCTCGAGAAGAAGAAAGATTACAAGCTTAGAGCACAGGACTACCATCGCAAGCAGGATGCGCTTAAGAACCTGAAGGCGAAAGCTGCCAACCGTAACCCGGATGAGTACTACCATGCGATGACGAGCAAGAAGACTGATGAGAGGGGAATACTTATCTCGGAAAGAGAGGAGGAACAACTGAGTAATGACCAAATCAAGCTGCTGAAGACCCAGGATTCAAATTATATAAAGACACTGAGGGCTGAAGAGTTGCACAAATTAGAGAAAGTGCAAAAGGGGTTGAGTTTCAAGAGTACCGGTAAGCATACGGTGTTTGTGAAAGACGTCAATGAGAAATTAAGCTTTGATGCTGTGAAACATTTCGGAACAGATAAAAATCTAATAGGGAATAGAGAGAACAGACTGAGAGTGAAGCAGCTGGCCACTAACCAGGCACTAGTCAAGGAACTCGACGAGAACTCTATGCCAAAGGAATCACTTGATAAGAAGCGTCTAAAGAAATACGTTCAACTACAGAGCCTACTCAAGAGATCGAAACAGTTACAAGAAGTTGAAGAAAGAATGAATATTCAAAGAGAAGGTATGAAGAGTGGTGACAAGAAGAAGATACTAGATGCTAGTGGAAGAAAATCATACAAGTTTAAAGCAGAACGTAAACGTTAATCACCTCACACACATTTCATTCATATAGGATTTTTTTTTTTTATATAACTTTTCTAAAATTAAAATTCAACTTTCCATTTCTTGATTGTAGAATCACTACCACCTGTAACGATTTCATCGTCACTGATCCACTCTACTGTATTGACACCTTCTTTATGGGCATTCAAGAACTTAATATTCTTGATCGGGTTAGCAACTTGGTAAATGATGATATTGGTATCGAGTGATCCAGTAGCAACGTAATTGTTATCTTTATTCCATGAAATGCTGGTGATTTTAGAAGTATGGAAAGCCCATCTTGCAGTCTTGATTTCCTTTTTGGCAACATCATAGAGATTGATCTTGCCACTGACATCACCAACGGCGACATATTCTCCATTTGGTGAGAATGAAACATAACTTGGCTTCGATCTAAGGGCGGGCAAGTCAAACAAATGTTCACCAGTCTTGGATTCATAGACGCTGACTGAATTGTTCTGAAATCCAACGGCAATGTGTTCGGCAGAGACTCCAACTGTGGTACCAACGTTCTTCAGCTTAACTTCATATAATTTGGTGTCATTTTTATATGCGAGTAACAAACCTTCTGTGACAACAGCAATCAATTCATCATTTGATGCAACTGATTTTGGTTGTTCAGGTATCTCTAGGCTTGAGGTACCATCCAAGGAGTTTAATTTATCATCCCAACCAGTAGAATAGACCTTATTATTGATTGAACTTAATCCAACAATCAAGTTACCATGTCCCGGTTTTTTGGTTGATTCATTAGTAGATAAGTCCCATTTCAAAATGGTACCATCTGAACTACCGGTATATAAGGAACCATCTTCCACAATCGAGGAAGTTATTGATTTCTGATGACCAGAGACGGTTTTGGCAACAGAATCTGAATCAAAGGTCAAGTAGTTTAGATCACCTGAATATGACAATGAAATAACATAATCACCAGCGGAAACAACACCTAGTTGCTGATTTTCCACTTTCTTCTCAAACGTCCATGATTTGATTAACTCCAAACTTTCAGCACTCCATAATTTCACTGAGCTATCAGCAGATGCAGTGACGAATCTGTCATCGTCAACGAAACTCAATGAGAAGATCCCACCATCATGGGCATCATCCAACTTTTTCAAATACTCCCCAGTTTTTCCATCGTAAACAACAATCTTTTTATCACTACCAACACTGACTAAAAATGCACCATTTGGACTAAACTTAACATCCTTGATAAAATTACTGTGCTGTCCTCTAACACTACTTTCAAACTTGAAAGGAGGACCATGTAGGAAGACCAACGCTGAATCATCAGAGACAGTAGCTGCCCTGAACGGTCTAACACTTCTAATGGCAACTGCATTAACCTGTGCACTATGCCCAGAAATTTCACCAACACTGTTACCTGAATCCCAAGTTATAGCATGCCCAAATCTTTCTTTCCCGTCACCGACAATAATCAATCTTTTGGATTCAGAATCCCATGAGATATCATTGATACGCCCGCTAATGATCTGGTATTCCCCCTTCACTAACAATTCATCCTCATTGACGACGTCCCATACTTTAACCAGTCCGCTTTCGTCACCAGAAGCTACGTAGTATCCAGATGGCGAGAATTTAGCGACCGTGGTGTTAGCATTGTGACCTGTGAATTGAATAGCCTTAGAAGGCTCGTCGATGGATCTAATGAAGATGGATTTACCGGATGGATAAACTATGCGATTGGTACGCTGATCATACGAAAGGTGTGTCGTCTGCGCACGCTGGGTGTTAGGTTGGGCAGCGAGGGTAGCTGTCTTGGTAATTGAAGGCATGGCTGTGATTCTAAAGGGCAGATATACCTGTAAGACCAGTGTAAACTATCTGATGCCTGAATCTCGAGGTGATTTGAAGCTAATTAGAAGCTGAGGCTGATAATATAATCGCGAAAACCCCCCGTTGTGAGCGATGCCTATAAATAAAGTCACGTGCAGATCCTGAAAATTTAATTTTTTTTCTTCTTTTGCGATGAGCTTTTAGAAGAACAGGTACTAATTGTTCTGCATAGCACAGTATTCTGAACCTGCAGAGACAATATTATAGTTGCTGGACATGTCATCCATCAGAGAAAGAGTTCCGATCGTCAAGAACCCTGTGCTCCCGGCCCAGACAACCCCGGAGCAGAAGTACTGGCGTACATACACCAACACACAACTAGTGAAGGAACACAATGCTGTTTCACACATTGATTTTAACCCAATCTCTCCTCATGATTTTGCCATTACGAGCAGTACCAGAATCCAGGTATTCTCCTCCAAGACGAGAGAGGTTGTGAAGACGTTTTCAAGATTCAAGGATACCGTTTACAGTGGGGAGTTTAGATTTGACGGGAAACTATTAGTTGCTGGTGATGCCTCTGGTCTTGTACAGATCTTCGATGCTCACCAACCAAGAACTTTGCTCGTCACCATTAACCCATCCACACATCCTACACACGTCACCAAGTTCCACCCTAGTGTCTCTACAAACCTGTTGACTGCCTCAGATGATAGAGTCGCAAGACTTTATGATATTTCTAATGCCACTAATCCAATAATATCATTCAATGACCATGAAGATTATATCAGAACTGCTAACTTTATTCCTGGCTCTAACCTTGTAACCACAGGTTGTTATGATGGGTTTGTGAGAATATTTGATCCAAGAGTGGGTAATTCTCCAATGGCTAAATTCAACCAGGATTCTCCTATTGAAGATATCTTGCCATTATCACCAACAAGTATGATCACTGCCGGTGGTCCTTCTTTGAGAGTATGGGACATGTCTGCTGGTAAAATGGTGAATGAGATGTCCAATTTCCAGAAGACTGTCACTTGTTTATCACATGCCGGTGAAAGAGGTATCCTTGCAGGTTCATTAGATGGCCATGTTAAAGTATTTGATCCTATCTCATGGGAGGTCAAATTCGGTTGGAAATTTGGTGGTGGTGTCTTGAGTTGTGGTGTCTCACCGGATTCAAAACATTTTGTTGCAGGTTTAGTATCTGGTTTACTATCGATAAAGACCAAAAAGACAGAGCCAAAAGTGAAGCAAGGTGTCAAACAAGTGAAATCAAATGCTTATAAGAAGATGATGAGAGGTGGTGACTACCATGGTGAGGAAGAACACAGAGTTCATTCAGACAAACCAAAGCAGAAAAAACTACGTCAATATGAAAGATACATCAATGCATTTAAATGGAGTGAGGCACTAGATTGTGCATTTGTTGATGGTCAAGCTAGAGAACTAACAGTATCTGTATTGGAAGAACTAAAAAATAGAGGTAAAGTTAGAGCTTCACTATATGGACGTGATGAAGGATCTTTAGAGCCATTGTTGACTTGGGCCATCAAAGCCGTGGAAGATGTTAGATCTGTTAATATAGCTGCTGATTGGGTGGCTGTTACGTTAGAACTATATGCCACATTGATTGAAAAATCACCAGTTTTAGATGAGTTGGTTTCTAGTCTACGTAAAAAGATTAGAGAAGAGGTAGACAAGGCAAGAGAAGCTCAAAAGATTGAAGGTATGTTACAATTATTGACAGCCAATTAGAGATCTTACATGTATAATACTGAATATAGTGGGCTTTTCTATATATTCTTCTTTGTATTCACCACGAACCTTTTTTACCAAAGAATTTCTTCTTATTAATTTTCAAACGAACAAAGTTGTTACGTTGCTTTTGTTTGGATGGATCAACAGGTTCCCATGGTTGACGTACATAAACTTCCTCTTCTGCTGCCTCATCTTCTTCACTATCGTCAGACCAATGCATCTCTCTCAAGAGCGCTTTTTCCTCCTCTAATTTCTGAATCTCATCATGAACATTCTTATTACTCATCTCATCGACTTCTTTAATCTTACGAGCCTTCATCTTCACACGACGAGTTTGTCTCTTTTGAGTTTTCCGCTTTTTCCATATTTTACCATTAATCTCTTCCTCGACTTCCTCCTCCGATGCTTCTTCCTCAATAGGCACCAACTCATTAGTGTCAAAATCCCCATATTTCAACTCATCCTGAATGTCTCGTAGCTCGTCAATGATTGTGCTTAGACCCTTTCTCATTCTCTGTGATGCCAAAGGTGACGGAGTCGCACCCATCATGACACTATTCTGGGAAGTCTTCAAATATGCAGGTGTCTCAGTGACGAAATCCAAGACTCTAGTCTTTTGCGGCGTCTTAAACTGTGAGGTTTCCTTCTGTTCCACAGGATCCTCGTCATCATCACTATTAATCTCGCCTTCCTCTTGATACCCCTCCATGATCCTACTGAAGTTCAACTTCCTCGTAGGCGTGCCACTCATCTGTATATCTCCACCCTCAGCAAATGTCCTCGTGGATTTCACTGGCGTTACATTAGAACTGCTGATACCATCGAATATACTCAGCACGACACCGTTCATCTGCGGAGTAGGACCTATTTCCTTAGCAAGAACCGGTGAGGAGTCCGGTCGATTGATAGGCGACGTCCGTTGTGGTGTTTGCAATTGCTGTCTATTTGATCGCGTCTTTGTTGGGGTCTTGTAGATCTTTGAGCCATGAGCCTTGTAGCTTCGATACTGTTTGTATTTATTCTGGATATCCTTGTTAGCTTGGATGTCAGCTTTGGAAGGGTTCCTGTTATGCTCTTTGCGGAACTGGTGCTCCCAGTTCTTAATCTCTAGCTTCAGTGTGTCCATGATCACCAACTAGATTGCCCAATGCCCTTTTTCTGCCGTAAACAAGCTGAAGTGAACGGTTATACTATCACGAAGAACAAGAAAATAGACAATAATCGAGAGACGCGTCTGGTAATGTCCGTGATGTGCTTTCTTTGGGAAATGTTTCGAGCCCTGGTTCCATCCCAGTACAACTTTTCACTTTCTAACGAAAAAACACTGGAGATTTTCCTACTGGGAAGAGATCAAGTTCAGCTATTTCGTTTCTTTTACAATGTTGAGCAGGGTATCTGGCAATATAATAAGAAGCAGCGCAATACGGTGTGCTGCATCTACTCGTGCTACGTGCTTGGGACCCAGACTGTCAAATTTCAGCACTTTTGTACCCAAGTTCAATGAGGTGAAGAACCAGGTGAACAGTGAGGGAACTACTGATGTGAAAGAGACTGCTGCGGAAGCGGAATCCATACCATGGTATTTAAGAGAGGATGAGTCTTCGAGGCTAGATAAGCCTATATTTAGGGCAGAAATGCCACATTTGCCGCAAAATAGCCCGAAATCTTTAGAGCCTGTATTGGATTACATGATTAACAAACTTGGCCTTGATAATTTTAAAGTTTTCGATGTTAGAGATATTGAGGATTCTGATCTGCCGATAAGTTCATTTGGTGATATTATGGTGATTGCTCAAGGTAAATCCGAAAAGCATCTGCAGAACGCATCACAGGACCTAATAACTCATTTGAAGCAGGAGCATGAAGTATTTCCTTTCGTGGAAGGGCTATTGAAGCCAAATAGTATGGTTAGAATGAGACGTAGGATGAAGAGAAGATTGATGAATAAGAAAAGAACAAAGGAAGACGAGGAGTTTGGTGTTGGTGCTAACAGCTGGATTATGATTGATTCCAAAATTAATAACATCTTCATTCATTTATTGACACCGGAGAGAAGGGAGAGGTTAAATTTGGAGTATATTTGGTGTAAACCTGAAGAAAGAGATACTTATCGTCCAAGAACTGAAAGCAGAATAGAGAGTAATGGAAGAGAAATCTTTGATATTGATGAGAGTGACTCTATTTTCAGTGGTTTGAAGAGACATTATTCCACCCAAAACTCACTCTCTTTGGATGACTCTGTCTTGAGACAAATAGAAGTACAGGAGTTTGATATATCAGATGAGAGTGCGCTTAAGATTAGGTCCAATCCGGAGATGTCATTGAATATCCTTCAGGGTATCATCACAAAGCTAGAATCATCAGTCAAGGATTCGCTAAACACCTCAATCTTAGACAATTATATCCAAATATTCAACAAAGTTTTCCCACATGAGCCAACCCTAGCGCACTGGAATACCAGATTTGATTTCCATTACTATCTGCAATTTATCCATTTGGAAAAGTACATGTTTCGTGAATTAACTAACACTTTAAAGAACCAAGTTGCTTCAGGAATCAGCATAACTGAAGATCAATTTTCCAAATACCTGAAGGCTCTCTCGTCTTCTTTGGTGGCAGAATATCCGTTGAAAGAGGAACAACTCAATCATCAAACTGATGTTGGACTAAGAACTCTATTTCAAATCCTACCAGTTGTGGAGATCAACAGACCTGATATCTTGAACGACGATTCTATTGTGTTGGATATATTAAGACTCACTACGCAACAGCATCTATACGGCCTTGTCCCTGCAGACTATACTTTACTATATCAGAAGAACTTCAATATACTGTTGGACTTCTTTTATGCAGATGGATCTAGAAGACCAAGTCCAGAAATAATAGAATTTGCGTTAGTTACATACCTGAAAGCAAATGACATTAAAAAGTTTTTTGAGTTTTGGGAAAGTTTATCAGTGATTAGCAAAAGTGACGAAAATACATTAGTGTTAGATGACAGACCGTGGGATTTACTATTTGAGATATTATTGGATCATTATAAGGAGAATTTCATTGACGTTTTACTCCATGATCAATTGCCGTTCTTTATTCAATTGAAGTTCCCAACAGATAATCAAGTAAATTCAACAGTTACTGAGATCCTGGATAGATTCGATAGTTCAGGAGGTGCATATGCGGAGATACGTGAATATTTCAAATAGTTTTGATAAATTGTATATATGATGATTCCCCCCACTTTTATTTTTTGAAACAAGTGTAATTACATAGCATGTTCGTGCAGTCGTATATTTCGATTATTCACTCCCTGTCTATATTACTCTTCAAATAATCAACGAATAAAAACACAATTCTATCAATATCCAAACTTCTAACTCTGTTCAAGGTAATGAAAGTTCTTCTGATTCTTTGTAGTTTGGCATTAGAGATCCCATTTGTCGGTAACTCTAAAAATAGATCTTCTTCAATCTTAATTCTATTATTCAACTCACTATTTTCAATGATCTTATTAATAACACCCTGTGTCAACTTATCCAATTCTTGTAAATAGTTTGTCTTAGTGGCAGGCTTCAATAGCGTTGCAGTACTAGAAGTAGCGGGCCTAGAGTGGATCATGACACTCCAAACGTCTTCGAATGGAATACTCTCATCGTCAAATGCAATAGGTATCAAAGGCGAATCCCAACGTGAATGGCCATCTGGTTCCTCAAATCTCATACTCAACTGGGCCAGCAACTCAGGATCCCATTGATCCTCCTGTGGTCTCTTAGAGTTCCATTCAAGACAAGTCTCAGTAGATGCCATGACATGAATAACACAGCATGGCGTGCCCAATGATTTAGCCTCACAGTGTAACTGGTATCTGAACCCTTTGATATACGCTGGTGAATCTAGTATCACAATGTTGTTTCTCGATAGATCTCTCTTGACTGCAGATATCTGTAGGCCCCTTAGTGATTTTTCCGTACGTGATTCACGATATTCTTCTTTCGATATTCCTAATGATTCATCTGAATGCACTATGACTTTTAGATTTGCGCCTGGCTCAGAAGCAGGTAAGGAGGCGATCTTCGATATGAGCTGCTCTTGAAGTGCCTTAACACGGGTTGACTTTCCTGAGCTCGGAAGACCAGAGATAAGAATCAAAGGCATTGTGTTTGTGAATATTATTCTGGTATGGAGAACGCTTTATGCGATGAGTTTGAAAGTTTTTTTTTTTTTTTTTTGGGTTTCGAGAGATTATATATCAGGCACTTACTTACTTTGCAGCAGAGAC
Organism: Komagataea norvegica; assembly: GCA_030567455.1. Classification (NCBI taxonomy): domain Eukaryota; kingdom Fungi; phylum Ascomycota; class Saccharomycetes; order Phaffomycetales; family Wickerhamomycetaceae; genus Komagataea; species Komagataea norvegica. Next base: position 178,053 of record JAJLSD010000017.1, read on the forward strand.
GCAGACAGGACAGCAATAATAACACATTCAGATAAGATGCTAAAGAGGAAGCCGTTAGATATATCGCGATTTATACCCAGAAGCTCCTTCCCGGAGTACAACGTCACACTTAGTGATTTCAAAGGACATCATCAGAAGGCACTGAAGAGAATGGATACACTAGCACCTCAGATTGATCTTGTGTTAGAAGTCAGAGATGCAAGAGCCCCAATATCCTCAAGAAACTTACTTCTAGAAAGGGTACTGTTTGGCAAGCGGAAGATCATACTGTACTCGAAAAAGGATCTGAGTAGGATAGATACTAAACTCTTAACTAAATGGCATGAAGAAGTCAATGAGGATTTCATGTTCATTGACTGTCGTTCCAAAAGAGATTCCAGGCAGCTATTGGAGATCTCTAAGCAGCATTATTTTGGTATTAGGCCGGTTCCACCACCTTTAGGATTACGACTAATGATTGTTGGGATGCCGAATGTGGGTAAGAGTACGCTAGTCAATACTTTGAGACAAGTTGGATTGCAAAGAGAGAAAAAAGTTGCACGTACTGGGGGGCAGCCTGGTGTTACGAGAGCAACATCATCTATCATCAAGATTAGTGAAACTCCGGAGATTTTGCTTTATGATACCCCTGGTGTTTTTTTACCCAGAGTTGATTCGTCAAAGACGATGATAATATTGTCCTTGATAGGTGCTGTGAAGTCCAATGTTGTTGATCCTGTGATTCAGGCGGATTATTTACTCTACCTGCTAAATCTACAGAATTGGAGGATTTACCAGAAGTACTTACCATTTCCAACTAATAATATCCAGATCTTGTTGAAAGCAGTGAGCAAGACAATCGGGAAATATAACAAGTCGAAAGATGACTTTGATGAAAAGGGGACAGCTATTCACTTCGTGGACAATTTCAAACAGGGGAAACTGTCAAAGCTAAGTTTTGAACTGGATATGATTTTAGCTAATGAGGAGTTCAACTTTACAGAGAGTATAATGAAAGAGACAGAGAGACTGGCATCGATGGAAAACTCGCTAAATAGAGAAGAGCTTAAGAAGCCAAAGACATATAGAGAGAATGTTGCTCGTAATGCGAACCAGCTGTTTAGACATCGATTGGAATGAGGTATGCCAGAGTCATTATATATTTAGAGAATAGTAAGTATAGGAAGAACAAGTCGTAAATAGATGTATGTATATATGCATTGATTGATGCCTCCCTCTGCCTGTAATTGTGTCAAAGTCTCATTATCGAAAAGAAAGGGCAAACTACGGGTGAAACAGGGTGATTCGGAAATCGGTCTCGGCTGTTTTAAATCATTAAAGTTCATGGAGAGTCACCACTAAGCAAAGCCCCGATAAAGCGCAGGGATTGGGATCAATCAGCAGATCATCTCAAGATATACCAATGTTGAAATGGTTCCCGGTTCCTATAAGCTGAAGCTCTGGCTGCTGGGAAACTCCAGAAGAATCCTCGATCGTCAATGTCGGCTGCAAGGGTAAAACGGTACCGTTCCGAGACGCACGACACGTTGAGAATTTCCAGTTTCCAATCTGGTGAAATTTAGCGTAGCCGTCAGGCCCTAAATATCCCATGATTTAGGGATCATTCAGCGACAGGAAGTGCTAGGTTGGAAGGGGCAATAGCGGAGGTTGGGAACAATAGCAGCGTGTGACAACTAACAAACAGTAAGGACAGCAAAAGAAAAACTGTCACAAAATTTGACTACGCCAGCACTAAATAGTGGAGAAAAGGCCGCAGGCACTCCGGTTTCATCCACACAGCCTTCGATCCCTTTCTTTAAACTCCCGATTTCCCTCAAATGTAGAATGTGGAATGTAAATTAAATGTAAAATGCGCTGCATAACATGCACTCCTCCGTTACGTCAGCAAATGACAAAATCAAGGGCTCTGATTGGCTGCTAAGGCCGAGTCCTGTCCAAACACCGAAATATCCATGGCCCAAAATCAGGTTCTGATCTACGTGTTGACAATAGTGCTTGGATGCTCGTGGCCATAGGTGGAGCAGTGCGGGAGGGGGTACTCCCAACTCACTGGGACGGGCCCTGTTACGTACCCCGGACTCCTCTACAGGAACCAGCTGATCCCCTCCGCCGATGCTGTTGCCTTGCTGTAAATGGTGACTGTTGCTCCTTGTTCCCTTCTGCCATTGGTGTAGTTCCGAGTCCCAGCCTTAAAATGGCTCCACGCATCTTTTTTTTTCCTTACATGTTACAACCTCTTTTTCTGCTTCCGAGAGAAATATGCAAAAAACAACTGTGCAACAAAATCCTGCAACACCGACATATTCCATATAAACTCATCAATTTCTATGAAATTTGAGGAGGGCTTGATTCTTAGTTCTTCCATACTTTTGTATTCCTATACGCTTATTTTTTTATCCTTCTACAACCACCACCTCGCATGGCTCTGATATAACAATATGCATAACAGTATGTGTCCTCCCTCCCACCACTGTTTGGGCCCCCCACTCCAATCAAATCAATCATTTACTAACCCATCAAACTAGATTCCGTTCACGCCAACCTGGCAGTTTCTGAACAGATTTCGCAACCCCAGATTACTATAAAGCCATCCAAGCAATGGGTGCTGCCTCCTAGACCAAGACCGGGAAGAAAGCCGAACTGTTCAGGTGACCATGAACACGGTAGTAATGGCAAGAACAACAACAACGACAATAACTGTGCCCTTGCCAAGAAGGAGAAGAAAGTATACAAGAAGAAGAATTCAGAACATAATTCTGAAGTTATAGAATCTGCATTAAAGTCCATCAAGGATGAAAACAAGCATTTGAAACAGGAGTTGTCCAAACTGGTTTTCAATTTGAAACTGTTGCAATCAACACAGAAAGAACAGCAACAGAAACAGCAACAACAACAGCAACAGCTTCATTTCAACGATTTAAATACTACCAAGACTAAGAAGAAGAGAAATCATCTGGAAATGGAAAGAGAAGACTCTCTACTCACAGCGTACTCATCCTCCTCTTCCCCTTCTGACGATGACTTTTTAACCTTGCAACATCACCACCATCACCACCATTACAGTAGTGAAGATGATGAGATTTCCTCTCAGATATCCTCCGCTCCATCATTGATCTCATCGACGTCGTCATTTGGATCGCATTCGTTATTGTTATCCAATTCGTTATCATCATTAAGCTCAATTAAAGAAGAGGAGTCGAACGTGTTGAAGATTGATGAATTTTTGACAACCTCTTATTTTGATTCATTGTCGAACTCGAGCAATTCCATGAACAACAACGATAAACATGAGACGAAAGTGGATAAGATGATCCTCAAGGAGAAATCCAATGGGAACAGAAGACTATCTAACAAGAAGGAATTAGTTATGCTGAGTCCACCTTCATTGCCTATGAAGTCAGAAACTGACGATTTTGAGTTTAATTTCCTAAAGACTGAAAATGTCGGATTTGGTGATCAGGGTATTAATTTCAACGATATCAGTTCTAATTATGATTCTTTGTTTGATTCTGTTAAAGTTGAAGAAGATGTTTTCGGAAATGATTGGGATTGGAAATAGATTTCAGATTGTTTGTGTGCTTTTTTGCTGGTTGTGATTGCTAGATCATTTATGCGTTATGAGTTTTATGAGTGTATGTCAAATACATTTGATGTTGTTTTGAACTGTTTATCTATATTCAGGTTTACCATTTTTATTTATTTATTTTGAATGACAGAGAAGCAATGGGGTTGTCGCCTTTTGGCACCAACGTTTCTTTCATGAATGAACGTTAAAGTTAATCTTTAGAGTCGATGTAGTTATTCTGTCTTTACATATGATGAACGTGTTACAATGAATAGAGTATTGATAGAGTATATATACCCATGATTACTAGCCCCATTGACCGCTTTGAGTCCATGATCCATGTATATGACCAACATTTCGAACAACCTCATGTCCTAGCTGTGCTCCTATGAGTATCCCTAATTCGTTACATCTCTCTTCAAACAATTCCAATAAAAATAAAGACACGATACACCAATAACCAAAACCTATGAGCAACCAAAATATTAAACCTCATTTGAACTTCTCAATCCGTACTGATCATTCACGTGCCCCGTATAACCAGAAGCAAGCACATCCCTTCCCTGATCAATCTGCACAACTGTGTTTCCTATCTCAATGGTAGAATCCAACAGCTCATCATCTTTCAAGGATTTCTGGATTCTTTCCTGCTTAGCGAACTCAATCTGGTTCTCAAAGGTCACAATTAGTTTAGAGTTAGACATTTGTGATTAACACGCAAATAGATATAGTGACTAATGCCTATGAAAGGTATCTGTTATATACAGCTCATCATGACAATGATAACGATAATACCAGCTATTTAAGTACAAAGACAGTTTACTTAATTGTCACAAACAGTTCGGAATTGCATCATTTTCAAACAATCGTCTGATTGTCCTAAAAATGGGCTTCTGTCATTCGGATTTATTCTCGGTTTTAACAGACGCGTTTTGGCATTTGTTCTTACGCGATGCTTTAAAACACTTTACATATATCAACTGATACTGAAGAGCTTACTGAATCAGGATGTCAGAGTTCGGTGTTGCCAATATTGGAATAAACGAGGATCATCTGCCCGACTTCAATTTCGAAGTGAGCGAGAATGATAGATATAAAGTACCACCACAACCAGATTCAATCACATTGGAAAATGATAATGGTGGTGGACTTTTCATCAGTGGTTCACAAGATGATGAGAACAACGTGGATGATGTCCTTGGGTTGGATTTGAACGTTGAGGGGAATGAACCTGTGAAAGTTCAGAAGAAGACTGTGAGGAACTTGAATGAGGATCATCTTCTTTCCCTTCGAGGCTTAAAGTACATCAAGGAAAACGCTGGAAAGAAGTTGAAACCTGCAATCAAACATAAAAACGAGTACAAGAATCTGACTAACTTGCTGAGTTTCTATCAGCTATGGGGACACGGTGTCTTTCCTAGAGCGAACTTTGATGATTTCACCTCGATGTGTTCGACTGTTGGAAACAAGAGTAGCAGAGTCATATCTTTAAGAGCAGAATGGATTAATGAAGAGACTTCTCAAAATGATGCAAATGCTGCTTTGTACACACATGATCACGAAAACACTGATAATAACCATGAGAAAAACAAAGACCATGTAGAGAATGACCATGAAGAAGATGATCACATAGATTTTACTATTCCAAGGGAAGATCAAAATGGCGAAGATGATCTAGTCAACAACACTAGTACGAGAAGGAAAAACAATAATTTGTTCTTCGATGATGAGGATGAGTTTTCAGAAGACGAGTTATACAGTGTCTCGAAAAAGACCAATTCCAGCCAACCTAATGAAGCTGCTCCATTGACAGATGATCAACCTCCCATCTTGGTGAAGTCTCCCGAAAAGGCAGCGGATTCGGACATACTTCCCGATACGGAAAACGGTGGTGCTTTGCTGTCTCAAAAGCCACTAGAATCTCCAGTCTTTGCGAGCACACAATTGAGCAGCAAGAAGAACCCTGAACAAGAATACGAAACGCCATTGGATATTGACTTTGAGGACGAATTTGAAGCTGAAATGGAAGCGATGAGAGATATGGAGGGTCTTCAGTAGATTTCAGTTGGTCTTGAACACTGCATACTTTACTGCCTAGCTACTAGGTAAACTGCGGGTCACGTGCAGCTCTCGGGTCAGATAAACTGTGCACGTCCGAAAACTATGGCGCGCTTACAAAACAAAACCTCTAACAATTGCACAATTTACACACTTTTTACTTGACGCAGAACTGCTATTATTACTTGTTTGCGTTTGCACCTGTGATTCATTTGGTGTGTTTGCAACTAGAAAATATCCACAGTTTTTGTGATGATTGTATAAAAATGCACACTGAATCCTTTCCCACTAGTCTGCTACGTAGTAGGCTTGTGTTAACAAGGCGTTCCTTACTTTTATAGACTTACTCTGTTTTAGATCATATTAGCTTTACTCATATTCTTTATTCTCATTATTATCACAATGACACAAGTCGAAGTAACAAAGAAAATCGTGGAGGAAATAAAAGACAGCATCAAAGATAATACCCTCAAAAGATCACTAGATGCTGCATTTGAACAAACCGCGCAGTCTGGTAAGAAAGTGCTTTTAGAAGATAGAACACTAAGTATAAGTTCCACAGACTCAGAATATTTAAGCGATAAATTAGATCAAACAAGTGGAGACTCTGGCTCGGATGAAGAACATGAAATCTCCTCAAATAAAAGACAGCAATTTAGACCTGTCCACAGCCAAACTATATCAAGAGTCGAATCTCAAGTCAACTTAACTGAAAGACATTTAGTTGAACCTGATGACTCAAATTTACAAACTGCAGTTGTTATCAAATCATATGAGGAACCATTCACTATCGACGACAAATATCCAAAACCTGATGATTTGCAAGAACATGAACTTTTAGTCGAGAACAAATTCATTGGTTTGAATCCTATTGACTGGAAGGGTAAAAAATACAGATTTGGAGTTTACTCATTCCCATGGATTCAAGGTCGTGAGAGCTCAGGTGTAGTTATAAATAAAGGTTCAAAAGTTGAGAATTTCGAAGTTGGTGATGAGGTCTTTATTGCATCTACATCATACAGAGATTTAAGAACTTCTACTTTCCAACAATTCACAGTTTTCGATTCCAGATTGGTTTGGAAATTACCAAAGAATTTATCGCTGAAAGAAGGTGCTGCAATTGGTGTTGGGTTAGTTACTGCTGGTAGTGTTCTTGAAGAGTTGAAAGTAAACATCTTTGGAAGTGAAAAAGAGACTGCATTGAAAGAGGAGGATCGTAAGAGTCTGTTGGTCTGGGGTGGGTCTAGTGGTGTTGGGTCATATGTGATTCAACTGGCCAAAGTTGCCAAATTTGAGAAGATCATCGCTGTGGCATCGGACAGACATAATGATTTTTTGAAATCAATTGGTGCTACCGATATCTTGGACAGATTTAAACCTCTTGAAGAATTAGAAGAAGAGTTGAAGGAGATTGTTGGGGAGGACGGACTACAAATAGGTGTTGATGTCGTCGGAAAAGAAACCACAGATAATGTCATCAAATTCCTAAATTTGAACAGGAAGAATAAGAAAGCGAAAACCTTTGTTGGTGTTGTCTCTAAACCTTCTAAGACTCTAGATTCCAACCTATTAGAAAACATAGACGTGAAGGAAGTGCTGATCAAGAAGTTCCATGAAAACATCGAACATGGCGAAAAGTTGGTTGAAAAGACACATGAGTTGTTATCTACCGGTGAGCTCAAGACTCAAAAGAACTTGAAAGTGTACCATGGCTTCGCTGGAATCAGCAAGGGTCTTGAAGATCTGGAAAAGTACGGTGCCAGTAACGAGAAGTACATTGTTGAGTTGTAAACCTAACGAACAATACACATGATTTTTAACGAGCAAAACCAGGCAGTAATTGCATAGAATTTTTTTTTGGCTTTTTAGAAAACCAACGACCTTATATTTTCTATTTATTCTAGCTATGATTCTCTGGTCTTCCACTTCCTCTAGTGCTTTCTGGTCTGTCTAATGAATGGTCTTTCGCAGTTAGTGGTGTATGGGCTGCTGATAAGCTCTTCACTATCGACCTAATCGGGTAATATTCGCGGCGCACGTGTGACAGCCAAATGTGCCTGTTTGTTCAACCAGAGCTGCAGAATTTATTAAATGGCAGTCATTTCTTGTCTCTTTAAAGCTTCCAACTCCCATCTGATCCTTTCAATTAGTTGCCTAAGATCATCCCTTCTAGACAATGTCGTCAGCTCCTCTACTCCAGTCAGCTCCAGGTATGTGTCTCTTACGCCTTCTCACATAGAGGGTGTCAGATAAATTTTAGATAGGACGTTACTAACACATCTATCTCAAGGTAAAAGAATTGCCCTGCCTACCAGAGTTGAACCAAAAGTGTTCTTCGCCAATGAGCGTACTTTCTTATCCTGGTTAAACTTCACAGTGATATTAGGTGGTTTAGGTGTTGGTTTGTTGAATTTTGGTGATAAGGTTGGTAGAATAAGTGCAGGATTATTTACGTTGGTTGCCATGGCCACAATGGGTTATGCCCTTGTAACATATCATTGGAGAGCCATTGCTATCAGAAAGAGAGGTTCTGGTCCATATGACGATAGATTCGGACCAACTATGTTATGCTTCTTTTTGTTGGTTGCTGTTGTTGTTAACTTCATTTTGAGAATTAGAGAAGCATGAATTCGGTGTTTGCTGTTTCAATTGTTATATTTCATACATGGTGATGCTGGTTTTCTTCTTTATTAGGTTATCATTCAATGCTCAAGTTGTTCATACTAAATCGTTCCTCATGCTAATTGTGGAATTCTTGCACTAGTTTTAATTGTTCTCACTATGGATCTTGTTGGAACTGTAGTTACGCTCTGAAAGGAAGTAAACCGTCGAAGATTTAGTTTAGACTTAACGCGATAGCTTAATTTATTTCAGCATTTGAGATAGATTTTGCGGTCTGATACCTGCGAACCTTTGTAACCACAAAGTCGGCAGATGAGTGGAAATGCATCCCTAGAACCATTGCCAGATGACGCAGTTTACTATATTGGCATATATTTCAAGCAATACAGTCTGTTGGCTGCATGTTTATTTGTTAAGATTCAACTCCCGCACATTTCTAAACATCAATGATCAAGGACATTATTCCAAGGGTATTATTTGTAGGTAGCCTTTAATAATACAAAACAGTTCGTTTTGTTCCTATTCATGAATTTGGAGAAGCCACAGCAGCTAATTGTTGACTCTAACTGCTGTTAATCTAAAATCACAGTCAAAAAGAAACCCTCAGTTCAAGAAAGCCATCGAAACAAAGAATGAACGTCTGTGTTAGAATTCGGAATAAACACAGTGTATTTACACCGCTGTTTAATCCTACGAGGATATGGGAAGCTGCCAATTGCCGCAAATATGTGTATTGAAAAAATTCAAAAAGTGACTACTTGAAGATATGATTGATGATCTGTCTAGCTTCATTCAAGTAAGAATTCACCAATGCTCCCTTGTTGATTTGTGCACCACAATCTTCAACAAAGTGGACATAACCATAATCAATAATTGTGACAGTCACTTCAAGTTGTGTGGCATTAATGACTAGGTTACGCATACATAGGTCTTGATGCAATATCCCAAGCTTTGTAGCTAAAATTTCGACTTGTCGGAAAGTTGCGGTTTTAAGCTGCTCTTTCAATGCTGAATCTTCTAGATCGATATCAGACTTCGATAGCTTTTTGAATATAAAGTATTTACCCTCTAGAAAATAAAAGATACCCAATCCTGAAATTTCGATGTCACCGTGTGCAATTAGAGCTGGAAATTTGAATTCACACTCATTGGTAGTCAAACGAAATTTCTCATAGCATCTTAGTTCATTTTTGTAGCAAGTGAGATATGGTTTTTCGGTATAGTAGATGATACCTTCATTAAAATATTCATCTTCAACCAAGCTGTTTATTATCTTGAAAACATAGCTTTCATCCTTCATCAAAGCAGTGAGTTCAGGATTTCTGATCCCAAAAATAGTGCTCAATTTTTCAACATTCACATCAGTAAACACAAAGTCCTGTTCTGCATAGATATCGTAAATATAATCATTCGCTGGGCTCGCCTCATAAAGTCGAGCTCTATCGCTAGATTCCAAGTTACCCACTAACTTTATCTCCGCAGTAGAACGCCAATGGTCAAGGAAAACATAACTTGGTACAGGTGTTACTTTCTTCAATCCAATACTGACCTTTTTCATGATTTCATTCTCTGGATTTTCATCTAGATTTGTTAGATTCCTGAACCTTCCACTAATTAGCATAGACTGAACCGAGAAGCCATCTTGATCAATTTTAAATGGTGTGATATGATACTTGATATTATTCACCAACTTCTTAGTGATTTGAATGTTGCCCCTTATATTAATATCTTGCTGAGTTAATTCAGGGACATCTATAGCTAGAGCCTCTAAATCAATATTCAATCTCAAAAGATTAATGCCATCAAAAATATCAATCACGGGAATAGTACCCAGAAAACTATAGGGTTGAACTTGTTCTAGAACTCTAATAGCCAAATATGAAAGGCTTTCTCCACGTTGAAGCGGTTTGACCACCAGTTCGTCCATATCCATGTTTTTGAACTCAACAATCACAATAGCAGTTTCTGCTGTACTTTTAACCAACAAGTCAGGGATAAGCCGGGTAGGAAAGATTGCCGCCCTTTCCTCAAAAGCAAGCGGTTTCATTAAATTCAGTACCTTTGAAAAAGATACTGATACATAAGAAACATCTGTTTCTGATATTTCCTTGTTCATAATATGCATGTCTCTCATAATTCCAAAGATGCTGCTAATTTCCTTCGTAGCGGGCCTGGTGATGGTGCCAATTCTCGACTCTGCAGGAATATATTCTGTTCCTTCAGGGCCGCACCAGATATTATATCTAGAGACAATTGAGAGTTCTGAAGTGAAGCTGTTAAACATGCGCTCCAACACGTTAGAGTAATTTTTAATCGTTTCAGAATCGCATTCAATAATGTTGTCTGATGACTCAAGAAACTTCTGCTGGATCTCACCAAAAGTCACCACAAAGTCTTTGATTTCAGGAGAGATACACGCTTCTTTCAACAAATATAGATTATCTCTATAGGGAATGTTGTGATAAGCTTTCTGTGCTTTTGATATATTTGTGGAATCAGAATGGTGAATTCTGACAGGTTTGTGGAAACCTGATACAACGAAAAGTAAAATACATCGTTTTAGAATGATGCATTCTCCTTCAGTGAAAACCTTGTTTCTTCTTTTTCGTGTTGTTCTGTACTCAATTGAATCACTAAAAGTCTTCCATCTCCGACTAATCGTAAGCACTGCAATACCAACCGCTGATATGATGTTAGGATCGAATAATCTTTTGAATAAGTTCTTCGGAACACCTAATAAGTCATCCCTCTGTAAGTACCCAAGAATCTCATCTGTGACATTAATGAATTCCTTTAGTGACTTTGACATTTCGTTGATATTTCCAGTTGACGTTTGAAGTTGTTGGAATTTGACACATAATTTTTTTTGGTATTTTTTGTATGTTTTTTGTGGATAGAGAATCATACAATGAGAAAATTAAATGTTTATGCAGCAACCTTAACACAGAAATTTTGAGTAGTAACACAAACCTTTCCTTTTCTTTCGAACTCTCGAGAAACTGAAAATTGATATGAATTGTTCCTCTACATATCTGGAATCGTTGTAACTAAGCAACTTAGTGCAAGTCTTGTTATGCTAAAAAAACTTTGATTTTTCCAGCTAAACTGCCTGGGATGCATCCTTGAAGACGATATGTCCCGTGATGTGAGACTAGATTGAATTCGGACATAGTCTCAGCATAGCATTCAAATTGCAGTAAGTCCTGACGAAGCGCCAGAGTTTTGCCATGGGTGCAACAGTCATTAGGATGAAGGTTAATCCGGAAGGAAATGTCTGCCTCGAGATTTGTTTATCCTCAAAATGGCAAAGAAAGCTAGCACCATTCCTGGGCTCGTACATGTCGCCACAGAATGATTGCGGTCTCTCGCCTGCTTGGACAGGTCTCCAAGAACTTTTGGAGCCACTAGGAAGATCCAGAAAGAACAGTGTCCTTCTTTCAACAGTGTTGCCTAGATCGTGAACAGGTCTAATTATGTGCATGCGTAATCAACATGACAATGGATTATCACTTGCATAAACGGGAACAAAACACAGCAATAGTCTTTTCTAATACCCAAGTCACCTATCATAGCCTCATACTCGGTGTCATCAGTGGTATCGTATGAATTATTATCATCGGAGACCAATTGTTGGCCATCACCATCACCATCACCATCACCATCACTATCACTATCCTTGTCTGAGCCATCCAAATCAACGTGCCCTCCGTGAAAGGGAACCGGTGGACTATCGACTCGTATCGCATCGACCGACAGATTTCCCTCAGTTATCATATGAAACGATTTCTGAGCATAAGCAGCAGAACGATGGTTCGGTCAACATCTAAGTCAGGAACCTCTTAGAGGGCAACCAACTCCAAGAAGTGAAGGATGACCCATGGCTCCTCACTATCTGCCTCGCCACCTCTGGTCTGTGATATTCTTTTGAAAGAGCATGTACTTGGATTTAAACCTACAAAAATTAAACGAAGGCTGCAGGATCCATGATCCGATTTATCGGGCCGATATCATCCGATCTCTCACAGAAAAAGGTACAGGAGAAAACCTTTCAAGGGCCGCAATTCCATCCTATTTTATTGAATCGCTGCAGCGACAGAAGAAATAGATAAACACAGAGCTAAATAGTTAAATAAATAGAAAGAATACTGTCGAAGATAATTAGTTTTGAATAAAGAACAGTCGTAGAAGAAGGAAACCTAAACGAAACCATTCCGCGATATTCGAAAAGCTGATCAGAGTTTCAATGTGTACAGCACTTACTTTGTCAGGCGAAAACAGTGCCTAATTGCTAACCTTAAAAGCATGGATCCGAGAGTAAGGCAGCTGTACAAGAATTTGCTCTTCATTGGAAGGGAGTATCCGTAAGTTTGGATGGAATCAAACGCAATTATCACCGACTTCCAAATTGCTAACTCGTTAAGGCAAGGTTACAAGTATTTTAGAGACAAGTTGCACGCTGGATTCAAAGCTAACGGGGATATCGATAGCGAACAGAAGTTGACAAAAGCATTAGAGAAGGGGGAGTTTATTTACAAAGGTATGTTCTTTCCATCTGAATTGTGCGGTGTTTGTTGTGATGTACTGACCTAGCTCTAGAGATCGAAACGTTACTGTTCCTGAGAACATATAGAGGAATCAGAAAGCGATATGGGTACGATGAGAAAACTTAAACAAAATTAAAAGCAACAACTGCAGCTGCTGCTGTGTGGTATCTCAATGTTAACTGGGCTGTACTTTTGGAAGGTGAGTTCCTGTTCATAGTAAATTTTGTATCATGGAATCATGTGAACATCCACTCAGCAATAGGCACTGGAATTCCATTTGATGGGACAGAGTTGTCTAAAAGGTTGCACAGATTTGAAATATAAATTCTGGATTAAGACAAGGTACTCAAGGATCAAAGTGGACTTAGTGGCCTCAATTGAGCATTCTAACTTGAAGGGACGGTGCACCTCACAACACAGTAATTGTAATTCGTAATTTAGATGATCATGAACGATTCATCATATGTTAATGCTTGTTTGCAATAAACGTCGGATGGCGATACTCAATATTCATGTAGAATAATGTAGATCCCAAGATTTAGATGGTATCAATGCTACGAACAGTCACTACATGCCAAAGAGCGCACACGAGATTTCCGCTTATAACGGAACTTAAGGAGTAGTCCAATATTATTGCAGCAGATCCCAAAGCTGATCTTTCCTGTCTGGTTTCCAAAGCATTGAAGAGGTGTTGATAAAAGAGTGTTCGATTCTACACATGTTGAGGTAGGTTCAATCTTCGAATTATCGGTCATCATGGTTAAATCGATCTCGAACTAGCGATGTTCTATTGGACATTTTAAACACCGCGTGAATTTTGTATGTGTCATTAAAAAAGTCGTGGAGTCCACTTACCGGGAGTCCTGGCCCCCTGCACCAAATTAAAATGCCTCTCAGTGACTTGGAGACCGCTATTGTTCTCCATTGACATTACTCTCAACCGTTTCTACAACTTCATATGGACTGTCGTAGACTGTCGTAGACAAGCCCTAATGGTTTTTTCATCTGACCCAGGTTTCTAATCGCCTTGCACTCGGTGTTAAGCAGCGGTTCCCAAAAGAAGCTGCGGGTTGGATCCCCTTTAACTGAGAGGGGAGTCGGGGACTCCTCAGAGAGGAGCAGGGCACGGCGTTAGTATAACAAGGCAGCTAAGAAACTTGGAGGACTTAGCAACGGAGTAAGGTCAATTACACGGACTATAGTAGTCCTGACGCGGAGTGAGCTAAGGGAGTAGTACTCTTATTGGACCACTCATAGCTTCCATATTCACAGTTGTGCGAGGTTCCATAAATTGAACCGAGTCCGATAGGGTATAGTTTCTCCTTGCGGGATCCTTTTCTAGGCTGCAGGTGGAATCCGACACATGCGTCTCTCAAGCCCCACCCCGACTCCACTAGTAAAAAAATTTTAATGTATACGTACGTCACAGAGGGTTCAGTTAAGAAAAAAATAAAAAAAAGTGGGTTGTAGCATTGGAGGAGTTAAGAACATCCTTTGACAGCTTGATATGGGGTATCTCAACGGTTGAATCGATACATTCTCGAGTTTCAGGATCTGGCGTCAACAACTGAAGTGAGCCTAGAAAGCTTCAAATTGCTGTTTAGCGCTGTAAAGCTCGTATATATCCATGATCATTATTTTCAGCCTCGCAATGGTGGATTCCGCCTATTTATTTCTGACATGGAGAAGCTGCTGATAAAAGTTCGCGCACCTGCAGCTTACGCACAAAACCCCGTTCATTACTAAGTAAGCAAAGTATTATAACCGATGCCGTTAATGGTCATCCTGCCAGATAGATATCTCCTCCTGGAGTTAAGCGTTTCAGTATAAATATACTCGCATCTTCCGCAGATGATCTCTTCTATCAGGCCTCCTTTCTTTCTGTTCAGTAACAACAATCGCATCCCTAAATGTTCGCTACACCAAGTAGAGTCAGAACTGCCGTTAGATTATCATTGGCCTTGAAAGCCTCTAGATTTTACTCCAACCTTCCATTGAGTGTTCCAATTACACTTCCAAATGGTATCACTTATGAGCAACCAACTGGTTTGTTCATTGATGGTAAATTCGTTCCATCAAGACAACACAAGACTTTCGAAGTCTTGAATCCTTCCACTGAAGAAGAAATCACTCATATCTACGAAGCCCGTGAAGACGATGTTGAGCTTGCTGTTGAAGCTGCTCAGAGAGCTTTCGATTCAGAATGGTCAACGTCTGACCCTGAAAACAGAGGTAGAGTCTTGTACAAATTGGCTGATTTGATTGATGAACATGCTGATGTTTTAGCTGGTATTGAATCACTAGACAACGGTAAATCCCAATTATGTGCTAAGTATGATGTTGCCTTAACCGCCAAATACATTAGATCATGTGCCGGTTGGGCTGATAAAGTTAATGGAAGCATCCTTAACACTGGTTCTACTCACTTCAATTACACCTTAAGGGAACCAGTGGGTGTCTGTGGTCAAATTATCCCATGGAATTTCCCATTGTTGATGTGGTCATGGAAAATTGGCCCTGCTTTAGCTACTGGTAACACTGTTGTGTTGAAACCAGCTGAATCTACTCCATTATCCGCCCTATATGTTTCCAAACTAGTTAATGAAGCTGGTATTCCAAACGGTGTTGTTAACATTGTTCCGGGTTTCGGTAAGATTGTTGGTCATGCCATCTCTACTCATCAAAAGATTAAAAAGGTTGCATTCACTGGTTCCACCGCTACTGGTAGAACCATAATGAAGGCTGCTGCTGAATCCAACTTGAAAAAAGTCACTTTGGAATTAGGTGGTAAATCTCCAAATGTTATCTTCAACGATGCTGATCTTTCCAAAACCGTTCAACACTTGATTACTGGTATTTTCTTCAACTCTGGTGAAGTCTGCTGTGCAGGTTCAAGAGTTTACGTCCAAGAAGATATTTACGATGAATTATTGGCTGCTTTCAAGACCGCTGCTGAAGATTTGAAACTTGGTGATCCATTCGCTGAAGGTATTTTCCAAGGTGCCCAAACTTCTCAGGCTCAACTTGACAAGATTTTGGCTTACGTTAAAATTGGTGTTGAGGAAGGTGCTACTTTAGTCACTGGTGGTGAAAGATTAAACCAACCAGGTTACTTTATCAAACCAACTATTTTCGCTGATGTTAAGGAAAACCATAGAATTGTCAAAGAAGAAATCTTTGGTCCAGTTGTCACTGTCTCTAAATTCTCTACTGTTGATGAAGCTATCAAATTGGCCAACGACTCCAACTATGGTTTAGCTGCTGGTATTCACACCACTGACATTAACAAAGCTATCGATGTTGCTAACAGAATCAAAGCTGGTACTGTCTGGGTCAACACCTACAATGATTTCCACCAATCTGTTCCATTCGGTGGTTACGGTGAATCTGGTATTGGTAGAGAGATGGGTGCTGAAGCTTTAGACAACTACACTCAAACTAAAGCTGTCAGAATTGCCATCACTAAAAAAGACGCATAAGCTTGATGAGCACCTTTAAATATTCTGATATTATGAATTGTATAGTACTGTAATCTTGATGATACGAACCCTATTAATGTGACATTGTAAAAATTTCTTGATTCTAATGCTTGTCGTACTATTCTGATGCTTGTCGTACTATTGCTAAGTCGTTCTAAGAGACCTGTCCTGGAATGATATTCAAAGGAGGAAGATAATAGATATGGTCTACCCCAGATCAATAGACAATGCTCATCGGAGCTAACACCCAGTTCAGATAATGTGACTGCTTTTTTCGCTTATTTCTTGAACAGGACCACAGAAAAATGCGAAAAATACTGCCGTCACTAAAAACATCCGGACATTAGCAACGCAGAAATGATGATATAAGCACGTCAGCTAGAATGATATAAGCAGAACTGGTACAGGCACGCGACTCAGGAAAATTCCACACAAACGGGAAAAAAGTGAAAAGTTGAAAATTAACAATCAATCAGTTTCGAAACACATAGACAGAACTACGTATCCTAGGACAAAATGGTATGTTCAACTAGTGTGAAAACGGAGCGTATGCGAGCTATTTCTTCTACCACAAAAGAGAGCATGTTATAATTATCATTTCAAGAACATAAGCAAAGACCAGTCATTCATCAAAGACTTCCAATTTCAATAAATCAACAATCCGCAACATCAGTAATATCCATCAACACCAAATGAAAGTCAACCTATAAGAATGCAAACCTTGTCATTATTCAATTATAGCCGTCCAAGTGAACTGCTTGAGAAGAGTCCCCACACGCTCCGTGATTAAATTTCTTTAAGAGGACCAATATACTAACTTTATTTTTACAGAGTGACGCTATTACTATCAGAACCAGAAAGGTCATCAACAACCCTTTGTTAGCCAGATTACAATTCGTCATTGACGTCTTACACCCAAACAGAGCTAACGTTTCCAAAGACGAATTACGTGAAAAATTAGCTGCTACTTACAAAGCTGACAAAGATGCTGTCTCTGTCTTCGGTTTCAGAACCCAATACGGTGGTGGTAAATCATCCGGTTTCGGTTTAGTTTACAACTCTGTTGCTGATGCTAAAAAATTCGAACCAGCTTACCGTTTAGTTAGATACGGTTTAGCCCAAAAAGTTGAAAAACCATCAAGACAACAAAGAAAACAAAAGAAGAACAGAGGCTTGAAAATTTTCGGTACTGGTAAGAAAATCACCAAACGTACTGCTCGTCGTAACGCTGATTAGGTTTTTTGAATTACTAATGAGGGGAGCAAGGTTGTGGTTTGTGTAATTAAACATATACGTAAAGTCATCAATTTGAAAATGTAGCTAAGGGGTGGGCGGTGGCCGCCTCCGCCTAGATCTTCGCCCGAAGTTCCGCCTAGTTTTAGCGGGACCTTCTGGAGTTTTTGCCCGATTACCTAAAAACCTCGATTCAAAATACTATGATCTGGAAGCATAAACAAACACCAACAGTCATATACATCAGCAATGTTTGGTCTAGGAAAACTCTTCTACAGTGAGTTGATCTATATGTCTCTTTCTACGGCACTGAACTAACTCTTTTCTCCTCTAGCAATACTACTCCTTGTGAATTCAGTGGCTGTTCTCAGTGAGGACAGATTTCTTAAGAGAAGTAAGTCAAAGCAAACATCAGTTCAATCTTCAAGTTTAATACTAACCAATCAACTCCAGTCGGACTAGGGAAAGATGCACAGACTGGGTTTGGTGGCTCTATAGAGGCATCTTCCACAAAGTCAAGAATAGTACATTTGATAAGTGCTATTCAGACGTTACTGAGAATTCCATTGATTGTGATTAACGTGATTGTCATTATTTATGAGTTGATATTTGGTTGATTCTCGTTGATTACTTACAGAGTTAGAAATGTGGAATGTGGATACTGGCAGGAAGACCGTGGTAGCTCATGTGAAAGTACAATGTCTCTCTTGCTTTACAGCTTCATCATTGGCAAGAGAATACTTACATTAATGATTGGTTTTAATTAAAATCTATGTGATGACCCTTGAACAGAATATTTTATTCCCGTAGAAGTATACTGTTGTCTGTCAAGTCAGAGGCTGCGAAACAACTGAAGGTAGAGAGCCTTGTAAAGGAAATTCCTTCTGCAAGGAAGTATTATTTTACGCTTTCCTTGCACAGCAAACGCAACTACATAAATCGTAAAACAAATCAACTTTTTATCCAATTACTGTGCAAAACCTCTCCGCAAATAAACCTGATATAATACCCATATTGTTATTTGAAAATTAAATAACCCTTGATTTAGTCATCATTTCTCCTCATGACATACTCTTTGTTGAATGAAATTGTTCAAAATAGTCAAATCTTTAAACTCCGTATGGAATTTTTCGAATTGCTGGAAATTTTCGAAATAATTGCACAAACAATCATATATAAACAAGTACTGTCTTAAATTCTGAACCATTGAAATTCTTTGGTTTCTGAAATTCTCAACAATATTAAAAACTGGATCAAATGCGACATCTTCATTTTTCTCCAATAATGATTCATCGTGTCTATGGTCATCGACATTGATGATTGTATCCAAGGTACAGAAAGTTCCCGTACGACCACATCCAGCAGAACAATGAACCAACACATTCTCATTCCAAATGTTCAGTCTCTCCATAATAAACCTTTTGAAGAAAATCAACTTTAAAACATCATCCTGTTGAGAATTAACCATGATATCATAGTCTAACCAGTTCAAGATCTGGATCTGGATAATTTCCTTGCCAATGTCATAATTCGTAATCTTCAATCTTCTTATTATAATGTTTGGTAATTTCTCTTCTTCAATGATCTGATAGTAAGACGTATCTTTCCAATAGGGATAACACTTCTCGACGCCATTTTCAAACTGGTTAGTTAAAGCAATGATGATCTCAATGTTATTATCCCTGATCAACTTGTTGAAATCTTTTAAAGTCCCATTCAACGGTGCCTGTGTGGCGATATATTTGATGTCAGTCAAATTTGGACTTGAAATGAAATTAGCATTGATGTAGTTTAGATTACTCTGGTCAAGATCGAATTCATGGCTAACTTCTGACGTTGGTGTGCTTGAAAGTTTGACTCTTGAATGTTCATAGGGGAAGATATCCTTATACCTATTCTTTGAACCCAATTCAATCCCATAGCCGATAGAGTTACTTGAAATCATGTCATTAATTCTCTTCTTTTCGTCCATTTCCAGAATTTTGAATTTCTCAATGAGTGGATTATGTGCCTGTTCATCAACATTTTCCTTCAATGATGGCAGCAAATTTTGTAGCCATTGTGGCAACTTCTGGACCTCAGTTGAAGTAGTCGCGTTCAGATATTTGAATTCATGCAGGACTTTGTAGTTGTGGAAATCATACGATTCTTCATTATGTCTAATTTTGAAAATTGGAGTCTTCGGCAACTTAGGTAGGTGAAATCTTGATAAATTAGGTGATATTGGGGATGAAGTTGATGAAGTGTTTGTGAAAGATACTGAAGCAGATAACAATCCACTGCTGGACTCCAATGAAGAAAGTGATGATGCTGACAGATCAGAAAGTGATATGGATCCTGGTGGTAATAATGGCAGTGATTTTGAGGATGCGTCCGACAAAGAGTGGAAGTGACGTGAAGTTTGTAAAAGTGGCAATGTAGGGGACTGCCCTAGATCTTCGTGTTCTTCAGCATCAAGTAATTCAGGGTATTGTCCTTTGAATGACTGGAACCCGTCTGCTAAAACATATAGTTTACCATTGTAATCTTCGTATCGAAGGAACTTGTTTAAAGCCCCATGAATACTTAAAGTAATTTCATCGTTTTGGACAGGGGGTTCGTCATATATCACGATCTTTTTATTAGGGTTCGTTATGTCCTCATATAGAAACTTCTTCAGATGTAGATTCTCCATCAAAGATAAATTATTCAAACACTTCTGCAGCGTGAAATTTGGTCTTTTCAATAGTGTTGAAGGAAGGTTAAAGTTTATTGAATTTCGCAAGTGTGATGTATTGAAATCTATGAATGGTCTGACATCGATGACCAAAACCGTATCTGAAAGGTCTATTATTTGTGATATCTCAACATTTGATATCAGCGTGACAGCCTCAGGAAGAGAATATTTCACAGCTTTCTTGAAAGAGCTTAACGGTGGTAAACTTGAATTAGAAGGCATCGTTAAGTCTGCAATTGATGGTATGGATGAGGTTGAGTTGAACCTTTTCATCTTGAAGCTTGATAACGTTTCCACTGAACTAACGGAGACATGAGAACCGTTTTTTCTATGCAATGTTGGAACTCTTTCTGAAGTACCAGCGCCAACAAGGGTTGAATCCGAATCTATTGAGGAAACCTTCGAGAGATCCAAATTTTGAAAGGATTTTTCGAAAGGGTTGGAGTGTGATGATGTGTTTTGAGGTTGGCGATAATCAAACGAAGACTTGGAAGATTCAGAATCTTCAAAATCCTCATCTATTGTATTAATTGCTTGCTTTCCATTATTCGGAAATGTGAATGATTTGTTGTGTCTTGATGATCCTTGAGGACTCGTATTGCTCGTTGAATTCGAGAACGGAGGGTTGGGAGGCCGAAACATGCTAGTATATAACTCCTGAAATGATGGCTTCTCAGTGTGATTTCTTTAAATGCTGCCTTCTGGGGGCAGTATGTTGTATTGTGATCCTGACTTTGGACCAGTGTGTCTATGTTCGTGACGGTTCGACCTATTATTGTTCTGAAACACCTCCTTTGACCGCGGTAAAAATAGGACAGTTTCGGAGCGATATAATGGACCAAGAAGAAACTTGAGCAGTGAGTGGAGAAGTAATAGTAGGGATGAGAACGGCTTTGTGAAATGCAGTCTGACACTAAGTGAAGTAAGTCTCCAGGAAACCAGTAAAGAATTTTCACCTAGGAATCCTCTACACACTAACTATCAATAACCCATAAACAAGCCAGATCCATAAAGTACTTCAAAGGTTAGATCATTAAGCATAGCTATGCAGTAACATACCGCAAATCCTTATATATAGATGCAAGTTTCGGTATCGTATTTGAACTTGTGCAGAATTTAAACGGTTTTTCTTGAATCTTTTCCCGTTGCAATCTGTGGCGATAGATTCATAATTAGCAAGGAGAGTCGAGAAAGTTCTTGAGTTCGGTATTTTGAGAAAAGAACACTGCTGAGTAGAGCGTAACCCCTGTCATATTTGATTTCTCCCATCCCTTGATTCAAACCCCCGGAGCTCGTGGCATTGTGTACGCTTCCAACGAGTGCTGTATCCTATTTTCACCATGATCTAGTGCATAGACACACAGCATTCTGCGTTGCAATCCACAGTATAGGACAAAGCCTTAACGGATGTTCCCTCCAAAAAATTTTTACACCAGCAACAAGCCTTCTGAAACTGTATGTTTTCGATCGTACTTGGCATTTTACTGTCGAATTACTGCATTTGGAAATTGATTTATGATGTAATATCACATCTCCGTGAAAAACCGCGCAAATACCGGCATTTATCTTGCTTAGAACTACTCAAAGTCAACCACATTCAATACGATGGGGTCTGGCTCAACACTTGAATCTCAAACATGGAGTATGGGGTCACAACTGGACCCTTCAATCCTCCATTTTCGGATAAAAGCAAAACACAGTTTTCAGGTTTCCTATTCCATTCCCTGTCGCAAATTATACCGTTTTCAGTATTCACGTTTCACAAAGTTGCTGGATTTGTCTCTCTTAACAAGTGGTATTATGCCAAACTGTGTGATCCAGATCCATATTGTTTGTTCTATGTGTTCCAGACTTACTGCTTATGCCATCAAAAATAGCGATTATTTAAATTTTGTGAGCTATAGAGAGGCTTCAGGACATGCGAGGATCTGCGCACATCATTTTTTCCTGCTAATAAGGTGATCGTCTCTTGCGTTGATGGGTCTCTAATGCAGTAGCCCAAATAATTTTGGGAGCTAGACTCAAGACTCAAGTCCCAGCAGTTGGCCTTTGTTTGACACATGGGTAGAAATAATTGTGATATCTTTAAGTGCCGAAACCCGCCTTAAGCTCCTACACTCGTGTCCTTTATCGACAAGTCATCTTCTCTCTAGTTACAGGCAGATTTACTTCTGTGTCGGTTCACCAAAATATCTTTCAGAACATTGAAACTTCAAAGATCTTGAAAGACAGGGAAAATCAGCGTGAATACATGTCACTTAAGCTCAATTATTTGACTATAGAGGGTGAAAATATAAAAAATGGAGCTACCTGATAATCACGACACGATTAAAGCTCTCAATCCTTGTGAGATAACGTAAGCCGCGACAGTTGGTGATCAGACATGCATGCCACACTTTGCGTCTTAAGTAAATACATTAACTGTTGCGTCTCTCGTCTCCAAGCCATGAACATAGTGGGTTTCATATATGATTTCCGAGGGAACGCAAAATTCCGACTGCTGAGATCAAAACAAACAGAGGGTTTCAATAAGTACAGATCAAAGCTCTTCCCTATCGATTTCAGTTGGTGAACTAGGCCGATATGAAGGACGATTACACGCTCCAGAAAGTATCTAAAAGATATTCGAAGTCTCAGAGTATTAAAAATTGGGAGCTGGCCTCTCCGGAAATCACTGATGCTATAGAGAAGGTTCTAATTATGAACAAGACGAAGGTCTTACAATCACTGCCGAATAACCAAAAAACTATTCAGAAAGCCAACATTGAGTTGACGAGTTTTATTCACCAGTTTATCAAAAGACTGACCCCTCATGATGATGATCTCTCTGATGAAGAGAAGGCGGAAAATGAAGAAGATGAGGTAAACAACGATAAACTAAGGCTGCCCAAAAATTTAAGTAGCAACGATTTTGATTATGACTTCCAACTCAAGAAGCACCATTTCCTAGAAAATCTTCTATCGAATGAGCTGAAATTAGTTGACAATTTGAAAGATGCGAAGATTAAAGGGAACAAAGAGAATGCTATGTGGAAGAGATACGCTAGAGAATACGAAAAGATGTACAATAAAGAGGTTGCCAAGCTCGACGAACAGGCAAACGAAATCTCAGCTCCACATCTGAATTATAATCAAGGGAACATGTTAAATATAGAGCTTTATGCCTCCACTGGTTCTGACAATGATATCGAAGAAGAAGACGTTCTGGACAAGCTGGAATCCCATTTAACGAAGCTCAGAAGCCACACCGACCATCTGACAACACTGTCATCAAAGCTTGATGACTTAAACGCATTATTAGAGGAATAAATACTGCTCCGTGTATTATAGTAGTTGAAATAGTTCTTTTTCCAACCTTTGACCTCCAGAATGGTTACCCGCAAAAACTACTACTGAAAAATTCCGTAAATAAAAACAATCGCTGGTTACACACTCCCATTTGCCAACAACGAAACTCCGCCACCAAACCTCAATTGCACCTGTCTTAGCGGCTCAATCAACGCTTCTACTGTGCTCTCTGCTTCTCTGTGCTCTCTGAAGTTATTGACGGCCTGTTTATTTTGCTTGTGTGCTGATTTACAGCTCTTTAAATCGTGCCGCCCGTTGTTGTCAGTTGATTGAGGCCCTTTCCATCTAGTCTAGTAATGAGCGCTAAACAGCCACATGCACGTCCTTCTGGTGATCAGAAGAGACCAGGTCCTCAACGCACCAGTTCGCGTAACTTTAGCCGTCGTGGTACCGGCAATTCAGGCGTTTCAGCTGAGATCTTCTCCAATGAAGAATTTCAACAAAATTCGCAAGATAGAGTACTTTACTTGTTTGTTCACTCGATTGGTTGTGAAGCAGAGGTGCAACTCAATTCAGGCGAGAAGATCACCGGTATCATTGAGTCAATTGATCCTAAAACCTTCCAAATCTTTTTAAAGGGTACCAATGATAGTTTTGTTTCAAGTATCAACCTTCAGGATCTGATTGATTTTGAGATTCAAAACGTTGATTTGTTTAGAAACCAATATTCCGGTGCCCTAAACTCAACTGGATCTTTCAAAACAGATGTGGAAACTTCAATCTCTTCAAATAATCAACGTCGTACAGAGATTGAAAAATGGGTCCCTGAATATTCAAATGGGGTTCCTTTGGAATCATTGACTCTAGAAAGCGGTTCTAATACCAATTGGGATCAGTTCCAAACTAATCAGGAGAAGTTTGGTATTAAGTCTGAATTTGACGAGCATCTGTACACTACAAGAATCAACAAGAATGACTCTAATTATATTAAAAACTTGGAGAAGGCTGAAAGGTTAGCAAAAGAGATCGAAGGCCAGTCATTTAATGGTAACACACATCTAGCAGAGGAACGTGGTGTCAAATTTGATGACAGTGGTATCGATGAAGAGGACAAATATTCCGGTGTCACCAGAACCCCACATCCAACTACAACTGCCAATCAAGCCAAGGGTGATGCTTTGTTCGAGTCTTTGATCAACAGAAAGCAGTCATTCAAACCTGAGGAAGATGTTAGATCAAAATATGTTCCGCCTGGTCAAAGATCTATAATTCAAAAAGTTGATCCTGCTATTGTTTCTGCATCCAAAGCAGGCTCGCTTTCGAATGTTACTGGTGAGAAGGTTGAAGCAAAGCCATTGAAACAAGGCTCTTCAACGCCAAGTCAAACACCAACTCCATCCACCATTCCTGCTAAACCTTCATTTCCTTCCAAACCTCTTACCAGCTTGCCAGCAAAGGAAACTGTCAAGAAAAATATTCATAAAAATGAGCTGGATTCTCTGAAAGAATTTTCTCAAAATTTTAAGATCCCATCGAAATTTCCAACTGATTTGTTACCTATTGTGTCCAAGGATAAGCAGAAACAGGATGAGATTATCAAAAAGCATGGAACTGACAATGCGCCTATTGATTCAGTGAAATCTCCAGCTTCCAATTCTGCAACAGTTGCCGACGTTCCTACATCAAATGCAGCTCCATCAGCCACAGCAACACCCTCAGGTAAGGCCACTGAATCTCCGTCGTTGGCTAAACCGAAGGCTGAACCTTCTAGTGCCCATAAGAAGTTTAATCCAAAGGCAACGAGTTTTACTCCAAGTTCTGGGTCTGTCAATTCCCCAACAATTTCTCATGTTTCTAGTCCAAGTATCTCAAAGAATTCACCGAGATTACAGCATGCAAGTTATAAACAAAAGAGATCGAATTATATTGCTCCACCATTCTCATTTTTCTCACCAAATAAGATTCCAAACTCAAGCAAACCTAGAACTTTTGACAATGATGAGTTCAATTTTTTCAAAGGTTGTCTAAGGGATCATGAGAAACGTGGAACTGGAGAGGTATTCAAACTTGAGAAGCCATTCCATACTCCACCTATCTGGTCTGTCAATCATGATCCATCGTTTGAGAACCCTTATAAAACATTATTTGCGGAACAGGAAGAGTCAAGACTAAGACAGCAGCAGAACTATCCATACCAATACCAACAGTACCCTCCTCAATTTTCAACTTTCGCACAACAACAACCGGTTGGTATGTTCCCACCTCCACAACAACATTCCCCATATCAGCAATTCCCATCATTCCAACAACGATTCTTAGCGCCTGTTCATGCTGGAGGTCCAAATATTCACGGTGGGTATCAGCAGCAGTATCAACCAATGCCTTTTATTCAACAACCAGGATCAATTTCTCCTAACCAGCAACCATATTACTATCAGGGAGGTGCGCCAGCACCAATGGGATCTCCTCCACCACCTGGACCACCACGGCAACAACAACCATCTAATGGAGGCAATCCTAACCAGCCATTGATTGGACAACTTTCACCTCCTCATCAACAACAACAGCTTCACCAACAACAATCGCCTCAATTTTTTCAACAGAGGTTGCCAAGTAATGGAAACAACAATGTTGGTTTCTTACCACCACTAACACCACCACCAGGTGGTGGTGCGCCTGGTGGACCAATTCCACCCCAAATTCAAGTTGTGGCTCCTGGTCATCCTGGCTCACAAGGTCGTGGAGGATTTAATAACAGTGGTAGTTACAATAGCGGTTATAACGGAGGAATTGGGTCAGTACCAAATAGTTCTGGATCATACAAAGGACGTAAAAATAACCGCTAGTTGATGACATATAGAATGAAGAGATGATACCAATGTTATTGACAGGGCAGATAATCGATTGATTGAGCTGTTTAAGTGATTTAAAGGCTTCATTCCTTGTCATGGATTGTACGTAGCTCCATTGTAGTCTTTTTAATCAAACTACGATAATTTTAAAGTCAGTCTCTTCCGTATCTGGATATTCTACACCACCAATTGTGAATATAACCTCGTCAATTGTAGTATACCATTGATGCCATCATAATCCACCGAACTTCACTGCAATTTCAACTGCAGCTGCACCCCAATCTTCACCATGGTTATGTAAACCGGGTTTCAAACCAGCTCTAACTTCAGCTTGTTCTTCAGTCAAGACAGTCAAAACACCGAAGATGACAGGGATGTCTAAAGTTTCGTTAAGTCTCATCAAAGCATGCGTAGTTGAATCAGAAATGTATTCGAAATGCATAGTGGAACCTTTGATCAAGACACCGATTGGGATGATAGCGTCCAGTTTGACACCTTGAGTCAGAGAAAGCTTCTGTTGGAACTTTCTGGTTGCGTATGGTAATTCGAAAGAACCTGGAACAGTTTCAATATAGATGTTCTCTTCCTTAACACCAAATTCTTTAAGCTTTAGTAGCACACCATCAACTAGAGCCTTGATAATGGTGGCATTCCAACGAGCGTGAACGATACCGATCTTCAAATCGGATCCATCATATTTCTGATCCACTTCTCCTAACCCTTTAACAGCCATTTTGTGTAGTATGCAGTTGAATTGGTCAGACTTCAGAGAGAGATTTGATTATCAAATCACGATGTCCGCTTTTTTCCCAGCCGCCACTGTTTCAGTCATTTCCTTCATGGAATTACGTAAGTGGAACTGGCTATATGAAAGTAGCCAATATATCAAAGATCTCAGACGGCGCTCTCACCTCACAGGCTA
The DNA here is from genome assembly GCA_030567455.1 of Komagataea norvegica. Classification (NCBI taxonomy): domain Eukaryota; kingdom Fungi; phylum Ascomycota; class Saccharomycetes; order Phaffomycetales; family Wickerhamomycetaceae; genus Komagataea; species Komagataea norvegica. Next base: position 205,332 of record JAJLSD010000017.1, read on the forward strand.
ACCTTACAACAGTTATGGGCTGCGTGAATCTGAAAGACTTAATCTTATCTCTCTTATGGAAATGAAAATCTTACGAATTGTCAAATCTGGTCCTAAATCCCGATCATAATGGACTTTTCATGCACTTCTCAGATGTTCAGAATGACTATATCAATGTCACATTGCGCCAAGAAACGTTCAAATCAGTATTTTTCAATTCTCTTCTGATTATTCTGTGATATACTTGACTCCGGTAAGACACTAGCAACTTGGTAACCTTTTAACCTAATAATACTCATACAATACCGTTGACCCGCAAAAAAAAACCCATGTCTCATATATTAAATATAATGTACTGTTTAACCTATATAACTAAAGTTGCTTTGTTGGTTGTTCTTTGTGTGTTCTACTTAACCTATGTAGCTGTTTTTGCTTTGTTCGTTGTTTATCTTCAAATCTTTCGTCTCTGTGAAAGAGTGCCCGTACCATGTGAGTTTGGTCTCTATTTGGCAGATGATTTTTGGGACAAGAAGCTCTTATGGCCAAGTTGGTAAGGCGCTACACTAGTAATGTAGCGATCCTCAGTTCGACTCTGAGTGAGAGCACTTGTTTTTTTGGCATCGAGTGCTTACAATTTCAGCCGGGTAACACAGTTGAGCCAATCCTATAAATTTTCACTGAAACTTTTTAGTTTTCAACTCTTTTCATATTCTTTTTTTCTTCATATGACCTTCCAAGTTTTATACATATGATGAATTCTCGCGTATCAGTCTTACAATTCCACCCCTGAGTTGAGCGGTTGGCAACAACTGTTCCTTGGGAGTAACGAGGATAGCCTTGTTAGGGTTTTAATGGAGACGGCGTTCAGCGCACCCATCTTGTTACTTTAGATGGACGCTTTAGAGAGCTTCTGACCCCTCTATTCGATTTTCGAATAGTCAAAGGTTGGAACGGTCATATCAATTTTATTTTGCAATTCATCAATGCTTTTTTTTTTCTTCGAATGAAATTTGTAGGGCTCTCAACAGAGTATCAAAACTCCATCACGCGGGAAATATCTCTTGGACATCACTTTATTCTGACCATATTATCATGAGCAAGAGTAGCAACACTCATATCAAGAACAGTTAGGAGATATTCATTCCAAGAATCAGCAACAGTGACTTGTATCTTCATCACACTTGAGGCCGGAACTCAATTTCATAACTTAAAGTCATCTGATTTGGTTAGCCAACACGGTCTCATACAAGTTATCAGGATCTGTAGAGATCTCAATTACCAAAATAAGTTGAACTATCAAACTTTTGAATCTCCCCAAGAACTGCTGAAGTCCTGAGCAATTTTTCTATTAATTTTTTCTACGGGACCCAGCTCCCTTTGATATTCCATATACACATACCAAAAGAATCAGACTCCCATTGACATAACTTAGAGACCATCAATCATTATGCTGATAAAACGTTCACCTAACTGAAGCAGCCTTAAGCAATGAACAAACAAAGTAGGGAGCGAGGAAAATAAGTGAGCTTTAGTACAAGTCAGTCTCACACCTCCAAATTTTGCCATCCCAAAAGATACACCACGAAAACTTTGAAGATAAACAACAACGAACAGAGTAACTACAGTTAAATAGGTTACAGAGTACGTAACATTCAATATATGAAACTTAAAAAAAAAAATCACCTGCAGAGCTCTCAGTTTAGCATATTTTAGTGTTGCTGAAAGTTAAACATGTAGAGTACACATTTGAGCACTTGAGTTACAAAAATCAGAAGGAAAATTTGAAGGTTTTAAATGGGATCTTAATTTTGCTTTTACTCTCGAAGCATAAGTTTCTACTTCTGTTCTTAGTAAACCTTTCAGCAACTAATATCCTCATATTTACCTATCATCTCCTGCATCTATGCCATTGACGTCATGAGATCAGTAAGGATACTACTTAACAGAGAATCTAGTAACTAAACCGAAAAACTACTTTGATTAAACACCGGAGGTCGCAGAAATTTAGCTGCACACAATTGATTCAACCTGCCAATATTTACAAAATAATGGCTTATAATATGATAGATCAGTCACTGGTCTATTCAAAAGTCTCAGATAACAAATAGAATAGTGAGAATAGAGAAGACAGATAGTTAGGCTAATTACGGTTATAAAGCAAGCCAATGAGACAATCCATCAGTTCCCAAATCATTATGACTAGAATCAATCGTTCCACCGAAGTTGACATCACTACTCCTTCAGAGAAACGGTTAACATAACGCGGCCGTCGGTATATTATAAATCCTTATTCTCAGAGATAGTACACCCAGCTTTTTGATATAAAGATTTCAAATATTGGAAGGTATAATTTTAGACAGTCCGAAGGGGTTTCCCGACGGGAAAAATCCACTTTTTTCAGCGTTTCTTAGTCTTGATGTATACTTCATTCAGTGCCTCTATGTGAAATCGCGTACCTGACCGATAAGGATTTATACGAGATAGTATTTGGAAGTATTTGGATGTTAAATTCGATATAATAAGTAATTTGGATAGTATTTGGATATCCTACGTTATCGGTATGTTCAACATCATAAGACTTGTTTTGGACAAGCATTCCCTCAGCGGACCAATCAGATCTTTGTCCCATAATGTCCGCAAAGTATTCGTCCGCAATCAAAATCAGATTCGATCTCCGATTGTTGGTGCTTATGCACCACGGGAGAGTGTTCTTTCCCTACGTTATTTTCCAACATGAAATGATTTAATTTATGAATATGTCATTCAATTTCAAAAATTGTGGGTCCATCCATCGACCACCATCCATCGACCACCCATCGACCACCCATTGACCACCCAACAACCACAAAAAACTCCAAAACACCACTTTTTTCAAAACTCATCC